>JBBWSJ010000079.1:0-218040 GCA_038088505.1 Diaporthe velutina | reverse complement strand
TTATAATTATAAAGGATTTTTATAATTATATTAAAATTACTTTTATATACCTTATTAAGGAGGTAAATAGTAACTTTTTTAAAATTATTCTTTTTTAACTTACTTTATAGGATAATAAGTAGGTTTTTCTTTTTTATTTTAAATTTAAATAGGTTATTAATAGCTATATTAATATTAAGGAGGATTAAATAATATAAAAAGATTATTATTTAAATTATTATATATAGCGTAAAAAGAAAATATAAATAGTAGTTAAATATAAATATTATATAATTATAAAGGTAAAGTATAATATATAGCTTTATTATAGTAAGTAGGGTGTAAGTTACCTAGTTATAGGTATTTTAGGGTATATGTTAGGTAACTAAAAAGGTTTTAAACTAAACCGCGTTATAACCTTTCGTAGTTGGTGCTATTTTGCCTATCCACCCCCCACCCCCTGGACCGAGACTGGGGGAATTCAGGAATTAAGCGTACGCTAAGGGTCCAGCTCGCAAGGGGCAGGGAACATGACTCTCGCTAGCCCCCTCCTCATCACACCCGTATCTCATCACACCTGCTTCGGCTGTCTCGTCTCCGGGCGGTCCTGACGGGCTGCACTGCCCATCCATGACTGCCATGGTAGCACCGCGGCGAGAGTAGGTGTCCCAGTGATCCTGGCCCCCTACCTCCTGCAGGTGAAGGGGCGACGCGCCCGGCTGGTCTTGTATATTTGAAGGAGTGGGTGGCATTGGGAGGCTGAAAAGACGGGCGGACACGACCCCGTGCCGAAGCCCGCAGCAAAGCCCGCAGCAGCTCCCTTTTTCATTTCTTATTAGTCGGGACCCAAGGTCGCATTTTATGCAAACAGGCGAGGACCTAGATGCTGATCCAGTGGATGGTTGACTCCGGGGTGGCTAATAGGACAGACAAGCTGCAACCCTACCTCAACCCTACCTCCTGTTTCCTTTCCCTCGGTGCCAACTCGTATTACTCCATCTAAATCTCACGCTCGCTCGCCTACTTCGCTCATCTGCTGGCCCCAAGCTCCACCCCCGTCAGCGTCTCCCACGCTGCTGAGAAATCGTTCCTGCCCACAAGCTCATCGCGCGTGGGGAACAACAAAATGCTCCCATCACCGGCACGCCGGGCAGACTGAATCGAAAGAACGCATGAACGCACAAAATGGATCCAAATAGCGACCAGGACTCCCACGCCCCGGGCCCGGACGAGCAGAAGGTCCGGGTCCAATCCGGGACGACGGGCGCCAAGATGGCTGCCGAGCATCCATCAGAGCGAGGAGCGTCCGCTAGCGACATCGCCAACAACAATTCCACCACCAACACCACTACCACCAACACCAATAACGGTGCCGTCGACCCCAGACGCCAGATCAACCGCGACTCCTGGTCGGGCCTCCAGGTCGTCGAGCCAGGTCTGACAGGCCTCGAGGTCTCCCACAGCGACCTGCCCGAGGCGCTTCCCCCCTCGGATCCGGAGACCCAGTACGTCGAGTACAAGGCATGGGGCGACAACTCGCCGCCGCCCCAGGTGGTGGCGGCAGCAGGCGGCGGTGGCGGCGGCGCGTACCCATTCCCTGAGGCGGTCTCGCCCGGCGGCGACAACGCCTACACGCCCATCAGCCAGCCCTACAGCAAGACCAGCAGCGCCACGTACGGCGGGGGCCACAACCCGTTCGACGGGGAGAAGCAGCCACAGGCCGCTGCCGACAGGAGGATATGCGGCCTGCGGAGGATGGTCTTCTGGTGCGTGCTCGCCGTGGCGATATTTGTTGTCGTTGCTGCTGTGGCCGTCGGTGTTGGCGTTAGGTTGGGGACGAGGAATGATAGTTCGAGGTGAGTCAGATTTTCCTGCTGTCATCTTCTCTTTTCTCATCCACCCCACGATCTGTGCGACACACGCATCTTGAGAGTTGGGACGGGCAGCCTTCCGGCTGTTCCCGGGTCGTTCCCCGTCTCCAGGCCCGAGAGCAAATCGTCGCAGGTGGAACCCGGGCGCGGATCGGCTCGCGGGGAACGGCAAGACGGGCGAACAAGCGGGTGTGGGGATGACATTCATGCAACAGTCTCTACTTATTATGCTTTGACACACGGCCCAGCGGGAGCCTAAACAAGACATTCATCCACTCCCACCAAGAAGATGCAAAAGAAACTGACTCAACCCCGTGCCACAAACAGCGCAAACTCAACATCGACAGCAACAAGCACCCACAGCGTGCCGTCGGCGACAGCGACGGCCGTGGCGGCCCCGTCGCAGTCGATCATCTGCCCCTACGCCAACAGGACCGTCTATAGCCTCCAGGACAATGCCGACAAGAGCTTCCTGGTGCTGTGCGGGCGCGACTACAACAGCTGCTGCGGCGCCGTCGACATGCTCACCGTCAACACGACAAGCTTCGAGGACTGCCTGGAGCAGTGCGGCGGCCAGGAGGGGTGCACGGCCGTCGGGTGGGGCAACTACTACGGCGTCAACACTTGCTGGCTCAAGAGCGCGTGGGGCGAGCCCAACTGGAGCGGGAGCTGGTATGCTGCTGTCCTGGTTGACTCTGAGTGAGGTTTACGTGGTGAACACGGCTGGAGCTGTGCCTTCGTGGGCTGAGAGAGATTAAGTAAGAGAGGAGGAAGGCCGACGAGCCTTCTCCTTCGACTTTGATATCATGATATCAGCCTTGAGGTGCATCATGTGGTGGACATGAGTCCCCATTTACAGATCCTGAACGGCAAAAAGACCGTCTGCACATGTGGAACATAGGGAATGTCTTCATTGAAGAAAGACTGGGATATCAAGGCCCCTCCAAGGAGGTGTACACAGCAAGGACAAGGGAGGGCATCTGCTTTTTTTTTGGTGACGAGCGACACGGAGTTCAGGACATGGCGCAATTTATCGGAGCGAACCACAAGACATCAACCATGTCTCTTCTAACGGCCGGACAACCTGGGAAACTGTTCGAACATTTATGCAAATTAGATATTGTGTAGGCCTAATACCAACACTTTGCCGCCCACGCACACGTCCCCAACCCATAATACAGCCTTATTTCTTCCACATCAGCACAAGCCACGCCACCAACCGGTACCCAGCTATAATCCCAATCATAATACCGACATTCTTCCCAAGGTACCCGTCCCGGTACCCAAACTGGTCCAGCACCCCCTGGCCGTCAATGCGACACTCAGCCGCCAGCTCAGTCTCGTACATGCATCGGCACCCGGCGCCGCACCCATAGCTCCGCCCGGAGAACTCATTCACCATCATGCCCTCAAACACGTACTTCTGGTAGTCCCAGTAGCTGAAAACGTACTTATAAAACACATTCAGTACCGTCGGCTGCACCATGAACCCGTTGACGCACATCCACAGCCCGTTCGCGAACGCCACCAGCGCCAGCGCGACGACAAAGTTGGGCGCCAGCGACCCGACCACCACCACCAGGCTCTCGGCTGCCAGCAGGTCCAGGAACACCCACATGACCCAGGTGAAGAAGGCGGCTGCGGACGGGTTGAAGTTGGACAGGTAGTACGAGATGGCGCTGAAGCCCAGGGCGATCATAAACAGCGGCGGGAGGCCGATCAGGAAGTTGGAGAGGACCAGGTGTGCCGAAGAATACAGGCCCGTGCTCGACTCTTTGACGTACTGGAGCCGGTCTTCTAGCCAGGCTGGAACATATGCTACTGCCATGAAGGACATGAAGGCCGAACCGAAAAACTGGGATGGTGTGAGTAAAGTTACCATGATAGACATCAGGGAAGGGATGGAGGATGGAACTCACAATAGCGTTGATATACGGCTGGATATACTCCTGCTCCGTCTTGAGCCGCACCCACACCGTGCCCATCATCACCGCGAGGCCAAAGTACATGGCCATGCGGACGCCGTACGCGATGACATCGCGGTAGCTCTTGATGAACGACCGGTGCAGCAGCGTCAGCACGAGGCTCGCGAACCCGGGCCTGTTCTGCTCCTCGGCCGCGTCCACGAGGTCCATATTCTCGCCCTGCTGCTGCGCCTCGCAGTACTTGACGATGCTGGCCAGCTGCTCCGCCAAGGGGCTCGCCAGCCACGCGCGCCTCATATTCGCCAGCTGTTGTTTTGCTGCCGCCTCCGTGTTACCTTCCTCTTCAGAACCACTACCTCCACCCCTTTCCTCCCCACCACCGGCAAAGTCAACACTAACCTGGTCCAGCAGGAACTCAGCCGGGTTGACATGCAAGGGCAACCCCCGCCCAACAGACTCATAATAAGCCCCCACCGCCCCAAGCGGCCCAAAGAAGTGCGTCTGCCCCGCCCCGAGGAGCAACAGCTTATCAAAGAGGTTAAAGGCCGCCGTCGACGGCTGGTGTATACTCGCCACGATGACCAAATTGTCCCGCCGCGCAACGGCCCGCAGGTACCGCACAACCTCGAGGCTGGCGGCCGAGTCGAGCCCACTCGTCGGCTCGTCGAGGAACAGCACCCGGGGGCAAGTCATGAGCTGCGCGCCCACGCCCGCGCGCCGCCTCTGCCCGCCCGACACGCCGCGCCGCACGGGCGTTCCGACCAGCGTGCCCGCGCAGGCCCGGAGCCCCAGCGCGGACAACACGTCGTCGACGCGGGCGGTGCGCTCGCGCGCCGAGAGGCCCGCCGTCGAGAGCCGCGACGCGAAGGAGAGGGTCTCGCGCACCGTCAGGGACCCGATCAGGGCGTCCTCCTGCTCCACGAAGCGGCTCAGGCGCCGGAGGGCCGTGGGCGGGGGGATGGTGCCGTTGACGCGGACCGTGCCTGTCGCCCTGGGGCCTTTTGTGCTTGTGGTGGTCTTTGATGTGAGGGTGCTGGAGGAGGAGGTGGTGGTTGTGGTGGGCTGGCGGCCCGCGAGGACGTTGAGGAGGGTCGTCTTGCCGCAGCCCGAGGGCCCCATGAGCGCGAGGAGCTCGCCCGCCTCGACGTAGCCCTGGACGTTGTCCAGGAGGGTCTTGGGCTTCTTCGTCTCGCGGTCCGTGACGGTGACGGTGATGCCTGACCACGAGATGTTGTGCACCGTCGTGTTCCTGAGGAGGTGGGAACCGGCGCCGCCGCCGTTCTGCTTCTCCACGTCCGTGTCGGGGTGATATGGCAGCATCTTGGTGGCCGAGTTGCTCTCGGAGCTGCGGGCGTCTTGGCCTGTGGTAGATGTGGTGGTGGTGGTGGTGGTGTTGGTGGTTGTAGCGGCATTGGCCATCTTGGGGGACCTGGGATGGGCTTATGAGGACAACCTTGGGAAGCAATGGAGATGATGGGCAAGATACGAGAGCAAACGGGACAGGCAGCTATGCCTTGATAACTGTAAATAGACAGGCCAGCAGTCTAGGAACCCTTGTAGTGTGTTTTAGTGAACACCGAAAGGATTATACGAAAGGATGATAGCCCGGACTAGGGAACAACAAGATGATGACAAGAAAGAGAGTGGATCTTTTAACCTGGAGAGCATCATGCACGATCATATCGTCAGCACACCCTTCGAACCCGACAAAGACGACGAGGCTGTGTCAGAGGTAAAGGACACTGTCCTCTGGGGAGCCAACAGGCAATGTCATCACATCACATCTTCCGTTTCCGGTGAGGAAACCAGCCAACCAAGGACGAAAAGTCCATTTCAGACGACCGAACCGGTGCCCTCCAATACGGCACGGCACAGCAGGCAGGCATTAGCCCACACGGCCGGCACGATGCGCCGGGTGATTGAACCTGTCTAGAGAGGACAGAGGGGGGAGGGTATCGTCAGTCACCGTCTTTTCTGTACTCCATCATCACACGAGGCAACAATAAGCGGCGATCTTATAGGCGCGGGATACGTATGACTGAGCCCAGAGCGAGGTCGAGGTCGAGGACGAGATCGGGAAGGAGGAAATGAGGCAAGACGAGGCAAGACGAGGCAGCAGGGAGGAGTTCGTCCGCCCCACGGCGAACTTGCACTTTTCACGAAACAATTGCTCATCATCCAGTGTAAGCCAGCCTTCCCCCTTCCACCCCAAGCACGTAACACCACGAACAAGGTCAGGGCTCGCTGCCGTGTGCAAAATAACGCCCTCAGTGCGACCTCGAACAGATTGGAAGAGAAAATATCGTCGGGCCCGGCCGTGTGTGACGAGAGCGGAGAGGAGTACAGCTAGACCGTCTTTGCCCTGGAGGAGGCGGTATCAAAATGTCTTGGCCCCAGCATTGGGGGACCATCTACCCACCTCTTCCACCCCGTTCGTTGCCTCCGACTCGCGGGACAGACGGAATACCATGCGCAGCCAGCCGTTTCGGTCTTCGGAGTACGACATGTACCGGGCTGAGCCGGGCTGCCGGGACGGATCCCTGCGTCGTGGGTGGGTGTCTGTACCGTTATGTGTGTGACTTGAAGCGGAAGGGCAAGGGGGGCAAGATCAGGTTAACTGCGTGGGACCTCCAGGAATAGATTGCCTATGCCTCCGATGGAATGGTGAGGTAGTCTAACGGGGCTGTGCGACCAGGCTCCCATATACAAGATAATAAGGGTAGAAAGTCGAGGTCGGCGACCATGACTGTAGCCAGTGGGACCAGATAAGCCAGGGCCTACAGTTCGTCCAGTCGTTAGGGCCAAGGGTGGGTGGTCATCGGGGTTCCCATCCAGTCGGTTCAAGAGTGGTGCCCGCAGCGGGACGCGGCTCGGTGGTCTTACCACATGCAGACGGGTCGAGAACCCAAGTGGACGGCGACCAAGAGAATCCGCTCCACGGGAAGGAGCATCACCCCTGCTGACCTTATTTTCATCGGGTCAGGTAAGGTGAGGTTGCATCTGGACAATTCTTGTGCTGCAGATTCCATGACGCTGTTTCGTATGCACTTCTTTCTTTTTCTGTTACAGGACAGGATCGAATCTCTCCAGCAAATCGCCGAGCCTGCATTCGCGGCCACCACGCAATGTCAACGTCCGAGTAAATTGTCACCGAGCGGCTGAAGAACGATATCGCTCGTCGAGCTGCTACCGGGATCCACCAGTCTGATGTTAAATTATCCCTTGTTTCCCAGAAACTTAATGCACACCATAAGGAAATATTAGCCAAGTCCCAAACCCCGATGCCGTTTCCAAACCAAAAGCCCTCTCGTACCTTTTAAGTCCGTCGTTAGAACCTTATACTAAGTTTTCTAGTGTTATATGCTGCGTTGCCTTCACACTTCTCTTCCATGTAGACAAATACATGAAGCCCTCGACAACTCCTCTCCCCACCAGAAAGGATTGAGACAAAGACTATCTCAGTGGTCCAGCGCTCCAGGCGCCCCGGCAATAGACACGGGCGCGCCCGAGACATGCGAGAGCATGGAGTCGATGTCGCTGATGATGGCCTCGTCGGCGTTGAGGCTCTGGATCATCTCTTCCTGCGTGAAGGCGACCCAGAAGGCTGGGTTGATCTGCTGGGCCTTCTTGGCACGGTAAATCTCACGTGCGACGCCGCGGACCTGGCCTGCGGCGGTGTCGGCCGCCTTCCACACGGCCGATAGCTTGGACAGTGCCCCGATGCTGAGTCGGATCTGCTGCCGCAGGTCATCCTCGTCCTGCAAGAAGTACAGCGCCCACTTGGACAGCTGCACGATGGCGCTCATGGTGATGACGCACGTGAAGAAGTGCGTGTGGCTCGTCAGCCCCACCGGAGCCGTGATCATCTTGGAGATGTCCGCTGCCGCTGTCACCGTGTGCCGTGTGTGGATGTTGTACGCCTCACCAGTCGGCACCGCTCGATACGGCGCGCATGAATTGACGCTGCGCGCCGGGGACGAGTCAAGCTGGGAGTGCGGTTGGTGAAGCATGATAGTGCATCTAGGCCAGAAATGGTGAGCTTGAATGCCTTGAAATGATGATCTTTCATCTCAAAGAAAAGAGGAAGAGAATGAAAGACAGCCGTAATGGTGGGGAGGAACCTACGCTGTTGTGATGAAGTGTCCCTGGAACATCATCTCATCGTGCAAACAATTCTTGTCCACGGGGTCCCTCTTCCCCGGTGGAAGGTGTAGCCTCCAGTTGGTGAGATGAGCCTCCATCTTGGCGAGGTTCTCATCCTCGGGGAACATGATAGGCCCGCAGCGCATGAAGCGACCCAGGTTGCGGATCGCCGCCACGCGGTACGCGAATGAGGAGAACGGGCGGTCCTCGCCCGAGAAGAGCTGATCGTCAAAGTCTTCCATGTACATGGGCTGCGGTATAGTCTACTCAAGCTGTCAGTCCGGTGCTCTCATCGCAGGTCTAGAAAGAAGACAGAACACCGCCTTGTGTGTATGAGCGTGTGTACGTCTGCATATGACATGACTTACCCCTAGGAGGAATTCTGACTCCTCGCACGGGAGTGCCACGTCGGCGGTCAGGTCGAATAGGAGGAAGTTGGTGACCCTGTGCACGCCTGCGACCATGCCGTCGATGACGTAGAGATCCCACCATGTCCTCCGCCAGCTTTCCTCGAGTATGGGGTTACCACGGCCGTGCATAGTGGCAAACTGGCGCGTGTTCATGCCCAGCTCGACGGCGATCCTCTCGCAATCAGTCAGGAGGTCTCGAGCCTTATCCTGCTGGCAGCTGCCGTCGAGCGCGACGATGAGCAGCAGCAGAGCCTGGACGAGGAAGCCGTCCTTAGGGGTGCTCGGGGAGTAGCTCAGCCGCAGGGCCTCATCCAGATACGAGGCGCGGGCGGGGCCGACATCCATGAACAAGGAGCCGACGTATCTCATGGCCGCCTGCAAGTGCTCCAGCTTCTGGCCGGTCTCCCGGATGTGCCGGACGAAGTATTCCCTGGGAAGCACGAAGGGGTGCGAGGCATGATAATGATAGTAGAACGAGTCGAAGCACTTGTCGGCGATGGTGGTCACAGGCACGATGGGGGCATGTTGCTGAACGGCACTGATGGGGGTGCCGAAGGGCGTAGTTCTATATAGTTGTAGGTGGTTCATAGACGCGGCGGCCGACAGGAAGGGCGAGTTCGGGTCCGAGCCCAGGCCGGCAGACGGCGTGAAGGCTGCGCTGGTCATGGCCGGGGCGGTGGCCCCGAGCAGCATGGGGCAGCTTTCAGGCCCGGCTGCGGGGGTGCCATCGGCGGCATCAGGAGACGAGGATGCGTGCCGCTTGTTCGGGTTGTGAGCGGTCCCTCGGCGCGGGCCCTTGTAACCCCGTCGGGAGGCGACATAGACACACTCGGACTGAGATGCCACACAGCGGGTGCAGGGAGTCTGGCCATCGCACTTGAGGTGTTTGCTACGCTGTCATTGCGGATACCACGTGGGTATGTGTCAGCCCTATGAACCCGACACGACTCGAGGAAGGGAAGCGAGCAGCTCCGCCCACCGGGGACTGGGTGGAGACCCGGGCGGGGAGGAGGACTAGCTTGATGATGTAGACAAAGAGAATATTGAAAGGACTCGGGAGAAAAGGAGGGCTGCTCACACAAGCCAGGCAGGCAGCGGGCACGGCAGGGCCCGCGGCGGCAGACTGGGAGCCTTGATCGTTGGCGGAGGGAGTCACAGTGCCATTGCTATCGCCGTTGCCATTTGCACTCGAACTCCCGCTCCCATGCCCGGGCCCATGACCATGACCATGGCCGTGCCCATTCGCGCTCCCGTTCCCGCTCCCATTGGTGGTGCCCGAGCCGAAGAGGTCCGCCGAGTTGAGGTCGCCGACGGTGGGGGTCAGGGCCAACGGAGACTCCGCGCTCAGACTGGACGCGGGCTGTGGAGCCCCAGGCGGCGGCATGTTGTAGAGGCTCATGGCGGATGGTCCAATCGAGAACGAGCACGAGCAGGCTGAGCTGAGCTGAGCTGAGCTGAGCTGACCGCGGCCGAAACGGCCTATCGAGTCCTGGTTTGTCGGGCACGCTTTGGTGTCTCCGGGTTAAATCGTCGGCGGCTGTGCGGCAGAGATCCCCGTTGACAGTGACAGCTCACCCACAGCAGCGGCAGCGGAGTCGAGGGGTTGGTCGTTCTACGGTGGTTGAGTAGGCGCAGCCAAGACAACGGAGGTCGGGGTTTGCAGAGGAGCTTGTCGTTGTCGTGGGCGTTGATGTCGTGTCTGCCAGTCGTCGGACTCCCCAAACAATGGCACAGAAACTCGTCCCTCGGGCTCGAGTTTATGTCGACCACAGTAGCCTCGAACTTCTCGGGCACCATAGACTGTGCAGCAGCAGTACGGACAGACGTAAGCTCGACGTCAAGTCTCGGACGAGGGGGGAGGTGGCAACGGATGAATGAATGGACGAGTGCCCTCAAGGAGGCGCGCTGTGGTGTGTGCACGCGTGTGAGGCAGTTTCGACTGATGCCGGCTCCTGATTGACGGCTCAGAGAGGGAAAGAAGCATCATGCTCCCGCGGTGAGGGGACAGGGGGGGTTGCAGGTGTTCGATTTTTCGTCCTGTGCAACGATAACAAGGCCGCTCCTGCAGCAGCCGTCCTCATTGTTCATTTTCTTTTTTCTGCTCCTTGTGTGACGCTGTCGGCTCGCACTCGACGCGTCGGACATCCTGTGGTGAGTTCTGGGCCCGCGGCAGTGGCGAGCGATGCCTCGTAGATATCTCAACTTAATCGGCGTCTAGGCCAGACGCTTGGGTAAAGGTCATCCTTCCATTCCTGCCAGTTCGGACACTTTTACTGAGCCAGTTCAGGGGTCGACCCTGCTCGGCGACATTCCTCAAGACCCAGGCTAACTGAACTTCGTGCAGGCATTCCGACTTCAAAGGCGGCCATTTCCTCGCGTCCTATATCTTCGGCCTGCCCTCACCACCACTGCCGGGTCTAGATCCCACCGAGTCTCCCTGTCCAAGAATCAAGCATAGACGCGGCTTGCTCGAAATGCAACTTTCCCTACCACCTGTTAAACACAAGTCCCGACCAACATAGTCCAACGGGGGAGGCGACCACACCAAGGCGCCCCCCCACGTCGTCCCCCGCAGCTTGCCCAGGCTACCACAAGGAGCGGCCGAGAAAAGCAGCAACGCACGAACTCCTCCTCCACCCTCAGCCCCTTCCGACGAAGGGAAAAGTAAAGATACGAACTGTTCCTCCCCCAACCTCCCACTCTCCCGTAGTACAAGCCTGGCACAACATCCTGCAATGACGGTGCACAACATCTGCCACCTGACGAGGCGGTGAACCCGTTCCGCTGCCTTCTTTCTGCTCTTCCTCACTGCCAGATATGCCCGTGTGTCTGAGACGGGCATAGCACAGCTGCAGGCTAGGGGCCTCTCGGCTGGCTGCAGTTCGCGGATCGCTCGAGGGATGAGGGGTGTTCGCATGCCTTTCTGTCCGGGGGTATCATGCATGTATGTCTCGTTGAGGCTGAGCGTGACGCGCCATTACGGAGGTTCGTGCTTGGGTCAAGGAAGGACTTGGCCGTGACCGTTCATGGTGGCTGGGACAGAGGTCGAAGAAGAAGTTAGACAATCCGATAGAAGAGGGAAAGGCGGCAGGAAAGGCGGCACCCAGACATTATCACCTACGGGCACGTGGACGACGGCAAAGGGAGGGCAGTCCACGGGAAGCGTAGCCGGAGGAAGGATGCCAATTTCAAGCCTCATCACACATTACAGCCATAGTGCAAATATCTTTTGACGGCCTTTGGCTTGGCCGATTTCCTCAATTATCCTACATATAATCTCAACAAAATGGTCCTATGCGTGCCTGATCTTGCCGTATTCCACCACACTGACGTCCCTCAAATCATCTTCCCCTTTTCTTTTTTTATGTCTTTTCTTTTTCCTTCTCAGTCATCCTCCCTGTTCGATTCGTACCGCGAGCACATGAGCTTCCACCGTGAGCGTGTGAGAGGCAGATGTGATCTGCAAGAAACCCGAGTTAGTCGGCTGTGGCCATCTGCAGGGAGGCAGGCGAGGATGACTTACCAATCCGATACGCCGTATATGTCCTCCTCATCATAATCGCCCATGATCACATCTTGAGTCCCAATGTACTGGTCTTTGTAGTCAATCGCAGGCTCCAGGAGGTACGCAGCCCCTCCGTTGCTGGTATCCTCGGGCTGCTCTTCGACATTGTCGGCGGCCACAGACATGTCGGCCATCGACTCGTCGACCGTCCTGACCGCCTTAATGGACGCGAGGCTGAGGTAGTCGTCGCCCATGAGGCTCTGTATGTCGTCGCGCGGGAGGATCGAGGACGCCCGGCCCTCGCCCGGCGCGAGCTGCACCTTGCTGGCCGTGTCGTCGCCCTCGTACCGCGCGAGGAAGTCCCTGATCGAGCACTCGTTGAACCGCGCCACCGCCTGCCCGTCCGTCGCGACGATCTCCTTCTTCATCCGCCACTCCAGCGTGTCCACCTCTATGGTCTCGTCCATGACCATGTGGTATACGTAGACCGTCTTCTTTTGCCGGAACCGCACGCAACGGCCAAGCGCCTGTTTCATTTGGTCATCCCAGTCGCCCTGTTTTCTGCTGATGAGGGGAGATACGAAGATGACGTGGTTGGCCCTGTGGAGGTTGCTCCCTGCCGCCTGTTCTGAGCTGATCGTCTGCACAAGCACCTGGACGTCCCCGTCCTTGAATTTCTCGAGACTGCCGGCTTCGTTCTTGGAGAGCTCATCAGGTTTCACATGTTCGATTTCAGCTGCAGCCAGTTCGCTGTAGATATCCTTCTCCATGGCTGCATTCTGAACAAACACCACGACTGAATCGGTCTCTTTGATGCGCCTGATGAGGTTGATGACGGCGCGGGCCTTTGGACCCATGGTAGACCCCTTGTAAGTCGGCTCCGACTCCAAGTATGAGTCGGGGTCCTGGGCGATGGCCCCGGAGAGGCTACTCGCAGCAATAACACGCTCCTCCTTCGTGATCTTTGATAGTGGAATACATACGTTTTTCACATGGCGCTGGCAAAGATTGACTCCGCAAGGCTTCCGGTCGTCAGGCTGACCGCAGAATACGTGGCCACAAAGGAGCGAAACGTAGTGTGCGTCGATGTCGTATTTCTTGTCGCACTGGGGATTGTGGCACAACCACGTGTTGTTAAGAATGTCGGCAACAACTTGTTGAAGATTCCGCCTGGCATGAACGACAACGCTGCGTTCGTAGACACTCGACTGGTCGTCGACAGTCTGCATCAAGCCATCAAAAATGACTTCCATGTTTCCGCCACGGATCCTCTTCTTGCCCTGCTGGGGGAAGTCAGAAAGGCTTACACCGCATGACTCTGGAGAGACGTAGTCTTTGTCGGTCGCGAGTTTCTCTATGTCTGCAGACACACGGGCGATCAGAGTTTCCTTCTTTTCTGTGCTCTTCGCAACCAGGCCACGGCGATTACATTCCTCCTCCCAGAAGGTCTTGGTATCCTTGTAGTCGTGGAGCTGACTCTTCATGGACTCCATGGTTTGGGAGCTCACTTTTGCCATATCCTCGAGCCTCTGTCGACGAGACTTGTCGAGCGCCTTCAGATGCTCAAAGTCGAAGTCATTAGGTTGAGTGGTGCCCGATGGCTCTTTCAGCTTGGAAATGGGGACAACAAATTGTGACTGGCCCTCGGCGGAGGCATCATAGTTGTGCTCCCAAGGCACTTTCTTCGAGCACTCCAGCTTCAAAAGCTCCTCTTCGGCTGCATCAAGGTCCGCAACCTTATCGTATAGGAACCATCGTCTCGAGTGAAGCGGAGTCTTCGTAACCCAGTCCCTGAAAATGGCGAAATACTTCTTCTTTTCAATAAAGTTCTCGCGCGCCTGCTTCTTGAGATCATCCTCTCGGGGGCATACTGGCTGCACCGTGGGCGGTTGGCAGAACGACAGTGTATCGAAGGCTGTTCTGAGGATTGGCGGAAGCTCATGCTGTGGGCGGTTTCTGAACTTGCCGAGCGCCTCTCGCATCTTCTCGTCCCAAATCAACATGCGCAAGGCAGACTCGAAAGCTTCCCAGCTCTGAAACAGGCTGATGTCCTGCTTAAGCACCGGCTCGACCAACTCCACCAAATTCTGGTAGTAGTCCAGCTGGCGCTCGTCCTGTCCATCTACCTCGTCCTTCATTTCGGACAAGGTGATCCATGTGAGCCGATAAGCAAGGAAGATGGCCTTGGCTATTAGCTCTCGGCCGCGATCTTCCATGCCGCGGATCTCGTCCTCTGTGATGCACAGCAGCGTGCTGGCAGCTTCTCGGTCATCACATTCGGCCAACCCAGACTGCCCGAGGACATCCGCTGGGGAAGCAGAGGCACGGATCATCAGTGCCTCTACGGAGCGATTGCGGCCGCTGTCCTTGCCCTTCCAGACAACAAGGCTCATTAACCGCCGTCGACATTCGCTTCCGACGTTGTTCGCATTGTATTGGCGGCTGCGAAGCTCGGATTGAAGCTCTGTATAGAACAGAAGGGAAAGCGGCAGCATTGTCAACACAATCGGCATCTCGATCTTGCAGACTTCTGTTTTGCGGTCGTTCTTGCGCACGAAGAGACGCACAAAGGCCAAGAACTGCTCGTGTCGTTCCACCAATAGCCTGGGAGAGTGTCGGCTCTGAAACAGACTGGTTGATTCGAGATCGGAGTACGGTGCAAGCGGCTCGTTCTCGCACACCGGAGGCTGTCGTCCCTTGATCAACGACAACGGCCTTGCCAGATGAACATTGAAAAGGTAAGCAACTCGGCAAATATCTCCCAGCGTGTCCATGGGAGGAGTACCGGAAAGCATCCACTTGGACATTGTCACACAGTTGGCCACGAACTCGGTGACTGGGATATTCTCATATGGAAACTCGTCCCAAATGATGCGTGAAAAACTGTACTGCTCAAGGAGCGTCGAAGGCTCCCAATCGTTGTCTGTCTTCTTCGCGGTCTTTGCGGCTGCCTTGCCGCCAGACTGCTTGGGCTTGGGGTCTGGAGGCGTGAAAGACAGTTCTTCTTCGCCATCAATGCTTTGCTGCTTGCTTCTGATTTGGTCGAGTTTGCGCCGAAGGGGGGCTAGTTGCTGACTTGCCAGAGTTTTGTCCTTTTGATTGACAATCTGCACGACTTCCTCTCGAACTTGGCCGAAGATATTGAGGAATTGCTTGTACCAAGCACGGTAGACTTTTGGCAGCACGCGAAGCTTGTCTATACCGTTGGTGCCGCAGTATCTGTACATCTCGGAGTGGTATTTGTTCTCCTGAAAGACCTTATTACTGCATATGATGATGTCCGCCTTCTTCAAATCAGAACTGCTGAGCTTCTGCAACGCAGCAAATGTTGCAATTACAACGATGTTGTACCGCTGGGAAGACAAAAACCGCTTCGCCTCGCTGACCCATTGCTGGGTCAGATGGTTCGGGACAATTATCAGAGTTGCGTGGAGGTGAACTAGGTGCTTAAGGTGGTCGTTGTTCTGTCGCAGTTCCAGGAAGTCCTTTCGATCCGTGTCATATTGGACGTCGATAAGTCCGAGACACGTAGGGGTCTTGCCAAAGCCCACGTTGTCAGCCACGACTCTACCGCGGCGAGCAACGAGTCTCTTGGCATCTGCGTGGAGACGCACATGAAATTTCTCCAGGTATAGTTCGGCTACCTCGGTCTCGACAAATTCTTCTGGGTGGAGAGACTCTCTAGCAAGCATCCACAGAAGTGATTTCTGCTGTTCCGGGAACAGCTCTAATCGATGTTGAAAGCGTGGAAGATGCCGAGCCTCTGCATGTGTAACTGTCTCCGGTGCCAGTATGCTGGCTGGACGGAGGACGATCCGAGGGTCTTCAATCACCCCGACCTCCATAACTAAGGACCCACTAGTCCTCGTGCTGTCCTCGTATTGCGCCGGATGCCGTGGCAAATGAGAGCGGGCTTCTTGAAGGAGCGCGTGTCCGTGGAGATTTATGCGTAGGTCGACATAAGGTGCCGCATCTCTCTTCATCTGCCAGTCATTGAATGATACCGTGACATTGTGGTCAATGTGCAGAGGTCGCGACTTTGACTGCACATATTGATCGTAGCTTCGCTGATCCGATTCCCGGTGTCGGGGGATCATAGACCCAGTCGCCAGTCCCTGGCCCGTCTTTTCTTTGACGTAGAATACCTCTGGAATCTTGGGAGCGCAAGGCGCACAGTCTGACGAAAGCACCACGTCTTTTTGAATCACGGTAACTCTGTGACCGGTGGCGACAAGTGCCATTTCCACGGCGGAGTAGAGGGGGCCAATCAATCTAACGAGCTCTGCAAGATCCAGCTGGTGTGTAAGATCAAGAGTCTTGAGCGTCTCTTGCATCTTCATGGTGTCTTCCGCCTTTCCTAATATCGGGAGGGACGTTGTGAGCAGGCTCTGGTACTTGTCACACAAGTGGTAGTCGGGCTCTCGACTCTGATCACCAGGTCCTCGAATGCTTGTCGGGGCTCCCTTTGCAAGGGCTCCCATGCCGTCATATTCTGTGTTGGTCAGAGATTCGATACTGATGCCGTGGGTCTCAAAAGACTCCCACCAGCCATCGATTGAGCCTCGGATACACAGTTCGTCTCCTTCACCAATCAGCAATGGCCCGTCTATCGCAGGGACCTTCTTGAATCCTCGATGGATCTGGTGGGCTTTAGGTATCCGTAGCAGCACTGGACGGGACTCTGGATGGGGCGTGCGCCCCATTTCCCGGCTGGTTGGCGAGATGACGAATCCGTCTTCTTGAGCCTTGCCAATCGGGTCAACTTCCTTGAACAAGAACAGCTTCTGATGGTGATCATGGCAGACCCATAGCGCGCCCTCGGGGTATCCGCACTTGGGGTAAAACTTCCAAACGCTGTTTCGCAGCTTCTCGATCGAGCGCTGGGTTGGTTGAGGAATGCCTTTGAGCTCACCGATACGGGTAACACGAAGTCCCTGCGTATCTTGTGCTTCGAGCGTGAGGGGGAAAGACACCTTGTGTGGGTTCCAGAATTCCCATGATCGTGCACTGGGAAGGTGACTCGGCTCTTCTGGTCTCAGAACCGCCCGAGCAATTGGCTGGCTCGTTGTGAGAACATCAAAGAGCTTCCTTCCTGCACGTGAAAATTGATCGAGGTGCAGGTACCAAACCAACAATGAGTTTTCGACAACTGCTCTGAGGATGAAAGTCGAGCCTGCAGTGTACTCTAGCCGTACAGCATCGGTGATCTCGACGAACTGAAGTTGATAAGTGCTGTCACAGAGTCCTTCGATGATGGCGCTGGCCAACACATCCTTCTGAAATTCATTGTAAGTCGATGCCAGAAGGGCGTGGCTCAACTTTTGCACCAGGGTGTCAGTCTCGGACTGCATGAATAGTGTAGGAGGGAAGCATTTCCGGAACTCGTGCTCGGCCTGAGCGTACGGCAAGAACTTCAAGTCTTCCAGAGAGTCTGGAGACTTCATAAGTGCATGCTCTGGGTTGCCCTTGCAACTCTTGCAGTAGCTGGCATCGCAAACCTCGCACACATAAAGCTCAACGCTGCTGTAAGCGAGGATGTGATGGCAACAGCATCGCTGCCGAGCTCGTTTTCCCAGTGCAAGGATCACTCGGACAGCGAAAATGGTAGCCGCTCCAGGAGGCATGTACGCGTCCACGCGGATATGAAGGAGCTTTTGAAGTCCGTGGTTGACCTCTAGCCCGCCCCTGTGAAACGAGTTCAGAAGCTTGGCCCTGGCCTTGTAGTTGCCTCGTGGGAATATCTCCTTCAGCCAATGACGGCCTCCCTCCTGTGACACTCGGGCTATCGCCGAGAGCGAGGCAAGAATCACAGCGCCGACAACTGTAGTCGTCATGGCATTCCCAGCAAGATCTTGAAGTTCGGCTTGTGTCTCGACGCTCATGTCGAAGTTCTCCACAGGCAGGCCCTGCAGTCTCAATGATTCAGTGCCAGTGATTGGGCGTGCCTCGAGGGTGAGCACAGGAATGGCATTCGGAGTAAGACAACCAGTCCGACCAAATGGGAGGTGAGGGGGGATTCTTTCGACGTTCTGGCTACAATCAATGATTTGTGCCTTGGACCGGAGGTCGTATTGGCCGTGGACATGGCTCATTCCGTGCAAAGCATAAAGAAAGATGCACTCCAAGAGGTCGAGAACACGAAGTGGCTGCTTGGAGACCCAAGCCATCCACATCTTGGCTGGGGCATTTGGATGAGCGTTCTCATCCCATTGAATCCACAGACGGATGTCTGGAAGGCCGTATTTCCTTCGAAATATTATGTGTCTTGCCTTAGAAAACTTCCAGGCTACAACCTCCCGCTGAGGCCCACCCTGCGCGCTGGCCTCCAACTCGTTTCGAGCTTTGTACAATTCAAGGCTATTCAGAGGCAGTAGAAAATCGATGACCGTATTTGAATGGGTATGCTCGAGGGGGGGCAAAGTCTCCCCGTTGAATAGCACGCATAGCCTCTGAGCACCCTCCATGGTGAACGCCAAGTGGCTGAAGGCGATCATGTACTTTCGTCGTCGTGTCTGCGGCATATGATAATTTTTGGTGTCGAGTCTCTGCACTGTAGCTGCATAGCCCATCAGTTGAAGCAGGCCGCTTTCGACGAGCTTTTCCCAGGGAGCACTCTCAACGTTCTCGAAGATCAAAACCTTCGGCTGGTGCCATTTGGAATAATTCATCGCAGCCGCAAAGGTTTTTGTCGATGTGTTCTTCTTCTCAGTCTTGCCACTCATCGCGCCGATGGCTGCGCGCCAAGAATCATCGGAGAGATGCTGGCGAGAGAGCTTGTCGCCGTGCTTCTTTTTCAAAGCTTTCCACTCCTCGAGCGACTTTGCAAGTCCAGCGTATTCCTTGATCTTTGTGGAACTCAGAGTCGAGAAGTCAACGCAGGAAGTGCCTGCGATGAAGAAGTCGACGGATGGAATTTCAGCTACTGCCCCTGTAATCAGGCGACTATACTCTCATTAGCGGCGAACACACACAGCAACATGGGGTCAATGACTTACGCTCTCTGAGCATCACCCTGGGTAAAGTCCTGGGCGTCTTTGAATAGCAGCTCCGGCTTGCTGTTACGCATCAAGAAGCTCTGCTTGTAGGGTTCGATTTCGCAGCCAAAGCAGTTGATGGTTGTAAAGACTTGCGCTCCGTCTGGGTTCTTGAGCCTCGCGAAGAGATTCATGACGTGGACAGGTGCATCAGTTCCCGAGCACAACGTTCCAACGCGAATAAAGAACTGGCGTCCCTCATCCACGTAGAGACCCAGGCCAGTTGGTAAAGCATCGGCCGTCATCCTCTGTATAATTTCCGGCAGGGTTCGGAGAGGCCTGTCCGTTGACCGAGGCTCCATATCAGTGGCAGGTTCGTCAGAGTCCTCGCCGCCGCCTCCGCCCCCGTCCGGAGAGCCAGGGGCATCGTCTTCAGAAAGCTGTCCTTTGGCGGGCCCGTCATCGCCGGTCCTGGATGCCTTGAGAGGGTTCGATGCAGACTGGAAGGTGCTTGCCTTACGCTTGTTGGTCACGTTTTGATCTTTCAGGGGTGTGACAGCAGAGGCTGGCATTGGGTAAGACGAGTTAGAGTGATGACCCCTGTTCTGAGATGCCTCGCCGTCGCTGTGGAATAGACGTGACCACATCTGCTTGGCACTGCGCGACCTAGTCGCGCGAGTACTCGCAGGACCGGTAGCGGAATTGTCATCCGCATCTGTATTGCGAGAGCCTGCAATCAACTGATTGTTGAACTCCTGCTGGCCTTGTTAGCAATACAGCTTTGAGGAACTGTATAGTGACAGAGATATGCAAAGTACCTGGTAGTCCACGAAGCCAGCGTTGGAGATAGCCCGATTTAGCTGAGACGAAGACTGGGAGCGATGAGAGGTTGAATGAGATGAAGAGTTGTCCTCCCCTGGCACGGAACCAAGCGATGTTTGTTGCTGCAGGGCTAAGTGTCAGTTCGTGCCACAGTGAAACAAGTCCAGTAAAGACAAGTGCTGAAGGCCATCACAGGGGGTTTGCTTACCACTTGATGATCATGCTCGCCGGCAGCAACATGCGCAGCGGAGCCAGGAGTCTGAGCCACGGGGCTCTTATGCCAGTTTGGCAGTTTTGGGTTGCCATTATGAGGAGCCATCGTGGGCGTTGACGCGCAACGAAGCGCATGGATGGGGTAAATGAAACCAAGAGCACAACTTCGCAAAGAATAAGAAGGTGACAAAAACGATCAGAGAACGGAGCACCAATGTTGTGCCCGGCTCGATCAGTAGAAAGGAAGGGAAGGAAAGGGAAAGGCAGCTTCGGAATTGGTTGATGCAAAGAAGGGAGCTGGCGGATGGGGGCAAGCTTGCTGAAGAAAAAAAACAGCCGGGATAGGGCAAAGTCCCCACCTTAGTGGGATGGACTGACGAGGTATGCCCTCGTTCGGTTCGTGGGGACAAGCAGCTAGCAGCCGGCGATAGGGCGTGGTTGGTGAAGGACGAGACGAAGTATCCGGGTCAACATCCGAGTGCAAGCCCAAGCAGGCCGCTGATGAGGCGTACGAGGACGCGGGAAATGGGCCGGCCTGGTCAGACAGGCGCTGAAGTGTAAGGAAAGCGAGGGAGGTTGTGCAGCCAAAGTCGAAAAGTAATCTGATTCGGGTACCGGAGGAATAAGGGGTTCTGGAGGGAGGGAGCTTTGACAAAAACACGTCCACAGCCAGCCAGCAGATTGATATGCCCCCAGGCACGCACAAGCAGGCAGCTTGCAGCTCGCAACTCCCGGCTCACAGACTCTCAGGGGTGACTTGGTTGGCCCACTCAAGCGTGCCGTGCAAGGAAGCCTGCCCCCATTCAATGGGTGCTGGCACGACAGCACGGCGGCCTACCACGTTAGATGGTGAACAGCCAGGACCAGTTTCACTTAGCACCACCAGCATCCACTCCAGCTCGCTTGCAAGGGATTCCTTAGAGCACCATCGTTCAGGGAAAGGCCGCTTTTGTATCTGATATGTCCCTTGGTTACCGCCGCACAGCAGAAGAAAGAAGAATCCCGAGTTCAGAGCCCTCCATGCTGGAGGTGCTGGAGAGGTTGGTATCCAGCTCGACGACACATGGCCCAGGCAAGACTAATATTTGAAACACTCAGGTAGTGATGCCTCAAAGAGCTTCGTTCAGTACTGAAAGGAGTCCCGAGATAGTGTCAATGAGACCTCGCCTTTGTCTCGCGCCTCGACAGCCAGTACCGCCCAACCGTGGACGGTCCTTGCCACTCAACGGTCGGCGGCATGGGCTGCGTGCTCTGGTTTGAATCCTCATGCTCGTTGAGGCTCTCGCCACGAATTTGTGCGTCACATTCCATTCAGGGCTGCGGGATATGGAAGCCACTGAGTCGAAAGCGGCCGCCATCGCCGATGAGCCATGCAGACTGAGTGTAGGAGCTTGGAGGGGGCGGTCCGTCCGGGGCTGCTTGGTGAACAATTTCCATGCTGACATTGATGTAGAAAAAAGCCGACCCGAGGATAGGCCGAAGGAGGATGCTTGGATGGAATGTCACGATATATCCATGAGTGCCTAGCCAGTGGGCGAGTCCATGGCCACATGCCTCTTTTATGAGGACGACCGAGTGCTGCCGTTCAAGCACACCGTCTTTCCATGACTTTCGCCACATTGATCAGTGTGACAGCTTGAAGCCGACGATGGGTATCTGTAAATCTGTCAGTCAAGTTGTCCAAGTCAAAGCTCGGCATGCGAAAGACTTAGGCTCAGATGATACCTCCGGATCGAAACGTGGCCTCCCCTGATGAGCCAACTTTCAAGCTGAACATTTCAAATTTGAGATGAGGAGACATGCAGGATCCTCGAGATGCAAGCAAGAACTCTGTGTCTCAGCAAAGGGATGCTCTCTTGCATTGACTGGCGTGATGACATACAGTCATGCCATGGTGGTGTTTGTGGACTTGTTGTGGACAGGACTCGCGTGCCAGCAGACAGTCAAGAGCTGACTGCTATGTCATGACCACTCATCTGTGAGACACGCATGGACCGATGAGATCTGAGTCCTGACGTGCCCGGCGAAATCCATGGCTTTGGTGTCCTTCCCGGAGGCAAAGGTCGAGGTGAGACCAAAAGTCTGAGCCGAGTGTTGCGACTGAAGCAGGCAGGGCGGATGGGCCCGGAACCTTGGTGATTACATGAGCTCGTACACCGGAGAGGGAGAGTGGGAGACTGTGTGGTTCAGTGTTGAAAGTGAGTGACAATGAGAGAAAAGAGTTATTGTTCAAATAGACCGGAGGTCTTGAATTGTGGGGTGGTCTGTTGAACAGTACAGGAGGAGCAGGTGCGCAGGGTTGAGTAGCTCTGGGGTTGTCAGGAATGAGATTGGAGACCCCGTATGCCCGGAACGGAAGAGAAGCCCTTCCCAAGAACCGGGTATTGAGTTAGCCCCCGGAGCACCTTACCCCCGGTACCATCGCCCCAACGGCGAATAGCATAACTGGCTGCCGTGGCCCCGTGAACACCCACGCTGGCTGTGGAAGAATTCAGCGAGGATGTTGTGGAAGAAGCTTGAGATGTTGACGAGGATATTTGCCCGTCATGAAGCCAGCCAAGAGTCAAGCCAGCTCGGTCATAGAACAGACTGTTGGTGGATCAGAAAGCAAGAAAAGGCTGACGAGTAACCTGACGGCCATTTGGTGCCGGATGAGAAGGCTAGGAGATCTAAGAACCTGTCTGACATCCTCGTACATGTAGGCAACCTCGACTGAATGGGCAAGAGCAGGTAGGATGCTTGTCTGGAGTCAGGTTTACCTCAGGAGAACGCCGCACTGGACCGTCCTTGTAGGCCAACTGAGTTGGGAAGCACAAGACTAGTCTCATAAGCAGGCCGAGGTGGTAATAGAAGAGACCACATTGTATGTAGACTAGATGGTGAACAAGAGCAGCGACGTTCAATACGAATGGGAATTGGCCATACGTGCCCCATGATAATTGTCATTATTTTTTCCAATATTCCAATACCACAGCTGGTGTGTAGTCACATCTTCCGTAATATTGCATTTCAACTTAAGGTTTGGAGTCATGTTTCCATGTCGTCTACCCCAACGCAAAAAGGTGAGGTGACCTGCACGTACCTCTACACTAACACCAATGCACGGCATCTCACGTGTCATCGTGTTAGGATTGACCACTACCGTCCGTCGCCGGGGAGCAGCCTGATGCACCCGCGACGCGATTTCACAAGCCACGCTCCGCGTCCTGTACGCCTTGAATATTCATCTGGCCTGGACGATGCAAGCATGGCCACAACCACCTCCACCCTCTCAGAATTGACGCGGACGCCGACACCACCGTCCAATGGGTCCAACTACCTCACGGCGAGCGAGGGCACGTCCGGTAGCGCCAGCGTGACCGAGCCTAGTAGCCCGGCCTGCGAGCCTAGGGATGACTCTGGCCACCACAAGGCTGTCTATCGTGATGCCAGTGCCCTGCCGCGTGAGCTGAGACTGCGCTGCCATATCCACCTCGAGGAGCAGTACTGTGAGTTTAGCCCCGTGAATTCCCGGGCTGTGTTGTGACAATGCATGCTAAACATTACGTGAAGACATTGCTGCCCTGAACCTGTTGGGCAGCCTGCTTTGCGACGGCATCCCGCCCGCCCATGCGCCAACCAAACCAGGCTGCGTCGCGCCACCAGCCCAAATGGCAGTGCTGGCCACGCTCGCGATCCACCCCAAGCACACCTCGAAGCTTGCAGACTCGGCCGCCCACGACGTCTCGTCCCTAGCTATGTCGTACCTGCGCACCGTCCTGGCCACCGTCGGCCCCGTCAACGCCAACCTTCGCGACGCCTTCCTCTTCCGCGGCGAGACCGGTCGCCGGCGGCGAAGCTCCGAGAACTCCGGTATAGGCGGCATGGACAGCGACGAGGACCACGTCCGTGGCAAGACGGCCAACAAGGGCAGCGTTTGGGCGAGAGGCCAGGACTTTTGGAAGGTGCTCGGCTGGGCCTTCAACTGCAGCGCCCAGCACCCTCACCGATGGCGGTGGTGGCAGCCGTGGCTCGAATACATGGTGGACGTGCTTGAGGCGGACTACCAAGAGAGAAAACGGCTGGATGTCGAGCGCGAGGGGGTGTCCCAGGACTCATATGAGTATCAGCTTCTCCAGGAGTCACTCCTGGTGTCGTACCTCATGCCGAAGAACAGCCGCGTCAGCCCGCTGAAGCCAATAATCAGCGCCCTGTTTGCGGACGGCAACACATCATCACAAGCCATCTTCAAGGAGGTTTTCACGAGGGAGAACAAGGTCGCATCTAGGAGCAGCAAGAAGAGGAAGCGCGATCGGATCGACCTCGAAAACGACAAGTTCGGCGACTATGATGACGACTCGTCTACCGGAGGCTCGGAGCCACCAACTCCAGAGCATCTCCGAGTGCTGACAATGGACGTCAAGAACGACACAGCACTGTGGACATGTACCTCATTGTTGGAGACCATCCCTCTCCGGCTGCGACTTTTTGCGCTGGTACGAAGCCCACACAACAAGAGCGCCTCCCCCTTTCCCACGCCTTGACTGACAATGATTGCAGTTATCCGAAGCCGCATGCGACATGCCCAGGAAGTGTATGATCAATCTGCCGGACCTCTACGAGAAGTCCACGGAAAGGATCACGCAACTGCCCGTGGCGGCGTTCGCCAAGTTCATGTCCCAGCACGACACGCCTCTCGCGCAGGGCAGCCTGGTGGCCATCATTCGCTTGCTGATGCCGTACCTGCTCCCGGGCGCGGGCACGGCGCCCCGGCCTGGGGACGTCGACCCCGAGGTTGACGGGCGCGAGGACATCTCGGCGCTCATCCTGGAGCGGTGCTACCTGCCGTTCGCGTACCGCACGGCTGAGAACAACGCCAAGATCTCGCTGGCGCTCGAGACGCTGCTGCGGCTCGACTTCTGCTCGTGGTCGCCAGCGCTGCAGCGCGCGGTGGAGAAGGGCGTCGCCGCGCGAAACGACAAGGCCGCCCCTAGGAAGGGTGGCCGCCTCAGCCTCAAGAGCGACGGCGAGCTGGCCGCGCGGGAGATGCTGCGCGCCTCTGGAAAGAGGCTCCTGGCGTGGGTTGATATATTGAAGATGGAGTGCGAACAGGAACAGGAGACGTAGAGATGGGCATCAGATCCCGCTACCGATTATTGCTAGAGCTTACTGTGTGAAATGCCCGGGTTTGGGGCCCGGGCATATGATTTTGCAAAGCAGCTAAGGAGTAAAGAGGTTTGTCACGGGTCATCGTACTTGGGAACTGCACTGAGAGCAGCTTGGCGTTCAAGGTGGCCTTTGGTAGAGGCAAAATACCTGTCATAGTCGGAGTTGTGGTGTTTCAAAAAGTTAGAAGTGATGAGAATAATGACGACCAAAAGCACAATGGCCAGCATCAATCAGATCATGGAGATGTCTTTTTACATTAATACTACACTCCATCACCATTCTATCGTTTGGAAGCTGGAGGTGTCCATGCCTGCGGCTGCCAGTCCTCACTCGGCCCGCCACGTCTGCTCTGCGCCCACGGGTCCTTCTTCTCAGCATCCCTCGCCGCCGCCGCAGCCTGCTGGTCCGACCCAGAAGCAATCGGATCTCTCCGTGTCTCCTGACCAGGAAGGTCACCCTCCGCCTGACCTCCTCCTTTGCCCCTCGCCGCCCTGCTCTCCAGCGCAGGCACAGGCTGGCCCGCCCCGACCTGGCCAGGGGCCTCTGCGCCGCCGTCGTGCTCAAGCAGGCTCGGCTTCGCGGCCCAGCGGGCGTCGGCCTCGGCGGCCAGCAGCCTCATCTGCTGCTGGCGGCGGACCTCGGCGTGCTGCTCGGGGATGGAGGGCGGCGCGTCGCGCGTGTGCCGCAGCCACTGGTGCCACTGGGGCGGGACCTTCACCTCGCCGTAGTGCGTGTCGCGCGGGTACTGCACGATGCGGCGCCAGCGCGTGTTCGGGTCGGACGGGTCGCCGCGCACGTCGCGGAACTCCCAGTATGTGTTTCCCTGGAGGTCGAGGCCTGTGAGTTTGGGTGGGGGTGGTTAGCTGGTGGGTCTCACATATTCACGAATGATAGAAGATGAGTGGAAGGATATCAGGCAGTTGAAAACACTACGGCCGGTTGGACTGGTGGCTGGTATGGGGGGCTTGGCTCATGATGAGTCGAGCTTTGAGGTGAGTTTGGTGGGGGTCACTCACCAACAAGGAAGCGTTTGCGCCACGGCAGGCGCAGGGCCTTCCACTTATACCATTTTTGCAACAGAGGTGAGATCTGTTTTGACGACATGGCACCTGCGGTCGGTTGTGGAGTACCGAGGCAGTGTGGCAGTGTGGCAGGGCGACAGGGTGGTAATCCAGGTCGCAGAATGCGAAAAAATATTTCTATTTGTTGTTTTTGCTGATGGGCTACCGATTTGATGACGATGCGTCATGGCCTTGCCGGCTGTCAGAGTGACATGCCTGCACGCGCCAGCTCGCGTTAAGTGCCAGCGGCGCCAGTTATGACCCCTGTGTGGTGGGTCCTTCCCTGTAAGTGTCGCCTTGTCGGGCAGCGACCAGCCATCCGCCGCGGGCACTCATCCCTGGACCCCTGGATCCAAACCGGCTTCCGACTTGTTGTTGCATGCTGCACGCTGCAGGCGGCAGGGAAAGAATGGGGGGGTCACTGCCCCTCCTCCTCGAAACCTCCCTCCCATGATTATGCTGTGCTGTACTTCAGGCACTATTGGGCCTATAGTACAGCCCACTACCAAATACTCTGCACTGCATTGTGCCTGGACTGCACTAGGAAATCTGGATTAATGCTGTATCATCTCCCATGGATTGCTCGCAATTTCCATATCCACAGAGTAATCTCGCTCTCTCCCGTGTCGCGTGGCTACATCTGCCTTCTCGCCATCAGTTCCGTCTTCAAAAGCACACGAATCGAACCCTGGCAACCTAAGTCGCAGTCCAGCACTCCTGTCAACTTCAGCTCCTTGTCGTGCATCCGACTCTCCCCAACGTCCGAAACAACTCCCGGCGGCCAATAAACGTGCTGCGCCCGGCTGTACCGACTGGCACACGTCAAGCCGCCTTCACTGACGTAAGCCTGCGAGAACCGCCGCCAACCGCCACTCACACATCGTTTCCTGTTTCCTGTGGAGAGGGAGAGAAAGAAGAAGCAACTTGGAGTCCCAGGACCGCCACGGCGCAACCCGGAATCAGATCTCACGGCCGACAACAACCCAAACATCACCATGTCTCTGGATCGAGACTTGAAGCGAATGCGGCTGGAGAAGTACACTCCGGCCGCTGCAAATGAGGCGCGCGCATGGATTGAGGGCATACTCGGTCAGCGTCTGTCGGGCGACCTGCTCGAGTCGCTGAAGGATGGCGTCGCTCTGTGCAAGTACGTATCCAGTGACGATACACAAGAAATCACTCATGACCCCGGCGAACTGACCAACCGGTGATATAACAGGCTCATCAACCTCGCCCTGCCTCCCCCAGGCGTCAAGTTCAAGGCCTCCGCCATGCCCTTCGTGCAGATGGAAAACATCTCCCACTTCCTCCGTGCCTGCAAAGCGCCGCCGCTCAACCTACAAGAACACGACGTGTTTCTCACGGTAGATCTGTACGAATCCAAAGATCCCGCACAAGTACTACAATGCCTCGGCGCATTCAGCCGCGCTGCGAACAAGGCAAATCCCGCTGCCTTCCCAACAGCCATCGGGCCCCGGGCCGCAGGACTGAGCCCGCAGAGGACTGGCGCGGGAGGGACACTATCACCGACACCCACACCAGGAGGGCGACCGCGCGGCTTGTCAAACTCCAGCAACGCGTCTTCTGCTTATGGCAGTCGACCACCGTTGACGGCGTCCAAGACTGGGGATTCGAGTGGGCGCTGGTCTCCTGCCAAGAGCCCAACAGCGAACGGGCCTAAGTCGCCCTCTGTGTCCAGTTGGAGCAGCAAGGCCAACGAGGGAGCCACTTCGCCCGCGTGGAATATCGCGCAGTACGGATACATGGGTGGAGCGAGCCAAGCCAACCTCGGAATCTCCTTTGGTGGGCGCCGACAAATCACTAGTGCTGGCCCGTCTGTGCCTAGTCTAGCGGAGAAGGAGAAGCGGCGAAAGGACAAGGAGGCTGAAGAGCAGAGGCTGCGAGAAGAGGAAGAGGCGCGGCGCAAGGCAGAACTCGAGGCCGAGGAGGAGCGCGCGAAGCAAGAAGAGGCGCGACGATGGGAAGAAGAAACCAGGCGCCAGCGCGAGGAGGAACAACGTAGGGCGGCAGAGGAGAAACGCCGCTGGGAGGAGGAAGAACGCCAGTGGAAGATCACGGAGGAGAAGCGCCGCAAGGACGAAGAAGAAGCCGAGAAGCGCCTTGCCCAGGAGCGAGCCAAGGCTAGGAGGAAGTCGGGCGACTCTCGTCTACATGGTCAATTCCTCAGCCAATACCAGGCCGAGCAGGCCGGTGGTGATGATGAGGTCTACAGCAACCGAATCAAGGAGCTGGAGAAGGAGCTGGAGCTAGCGCGCGAGCGAGAGGCTCAGTATGAGCAGGAACGCCAGGACAGGCTGCGGCTCAAGAGCGGCGATGCTAAGTCCAGGGCACGCTCTCGCAGCAGGCCGCGTCCAGCGTCTGGGGAGCCAAGCCGACAGGACTCGTGGGCCCACGGCGACGAGCGCGCAGCCCTGTCACCGGCGCGGAATGAATACACCCTGCCGGGCTCACCACTGGCAAAGCGACCTGCACCCCCACCACGACAACAGTCACGACCGCTCCCTGACCCAACAGTGGCAGCGACCCCGCCGCCGGCCGCGATGGTCAAGACACACCGAACCGGCGAGTCAGCCAGGTCCGGCGGCACCAGGTCCCGAGCCAATACCGCCGGCTCGCGCCCGCTGCCTGACCCCAAGGCCTACTCATCCCCCGTCACGACGCCCTCGCCGCAGATGAACCGCACAGACCGCTACTTCGCTGCCAACCCTCCGCCACCCGCCGCGCCGGCACAGCAGCTGACGTACTCGCGCGAGCTTGGGGCCACGGAAGAGCGCGACGCCGAGGACCGCCGGCGCGCGCAGGCGGCTCAGCGAGCCAAGGCGGGCGGGATAGCGTCCAAGTCGCTGCTGGAGCGCGAGATGGAGATGGAGCGGCAGCGGCAGCGCGAGTGGGAGGAGTCTCAGAAGCAGACGGCCAAGGCGCCCCGTTCGGGTGACGGCGTCGAGGGCATCGGCGGCGGCGTCGGCGGCCGGTGGGACGTCAGCCAGTTCGCGGGCTACACGGGCGGCGACAACCTCAACCGCGGCACCCAGGGCATCGGGGCCGGGCGCAGGCAGATCGGGGGGCCTAGGCCGCTGCCCGGGACGCCTGGGTCTACTCGTTAAAAGGGGCTGTGCACAGGTGTCGTTGTGGCCATTATCTGTGGTCTCGTCTCATGTGGTGCGGTGTGGTGGGCTTTGTGCTTTTTCCTCGTGGGCGGTACAGTACACACTGGTTGATTGGGGGCTAATACTTTTGCCCGTTGGGCAGCTCTCGTACGGCGCTGATATACCCCATTCCTGCTATCTACTGGTTTTCGGAGGACAAAATCTGCCTTGTGTTTGTGCCTTGTTGTTAACTTGCTTGCGCGGTCGCTTGCTTTAATTATCCCCCTTCCCCCTTGTTCGTGTCGTGTTGGGTCGGTCGGTCTGATGGTCAGCGTTGAGCCTTGAGGTGGATGGAGCTGGAGAGCGGATACCCTACGTAGCACGCAAACTGAATGGATTGAATTACCTAAACGCTGAGACTTGAGTGGTAGTCTGGTCATCGGGACGTGATCGAGGCGGGACATGCCACGTTCATGGACAACATGCGTCCCTCCTCGGTGCGCCATGATATGAGGTAGGATCAGGCTCTGCCAGTCTTGTATGCGCTGCACTACCCCAGCCAGTGTTTGTCAATGTCTGCAGAACATCGATGTTTGGAAGACGTTCTCCCTCAATGTTTGCCTTTCACCAGCACCGCCTCCTGCGGTACGCCGGCAGTGTTCCTACAACGCCCTCCGATCTGCGTCACCCATGGTTGCACCTTCCCTCGAGTGCGCTTCAAAGATTCGGCTTTCCCTCGAGTCTCTTGACATCAACGTGGCATGCAATTCATCGGGGCCTCCACGTCGGAAGTATTTCACAGTCTGTGAGGGACGTTGAGAACGGCTCGACTGCGAAAAAGGCCACCTATTTGCTGGTGCTCAACCCACATTTGACAGCACAGGAATTGGTTGCACACAGGACTGCTACACCAGCCCTGCAGCTATCCTGGATGACTGCAGCTGGTTCGCCTTATTCTATTCTTACCGGCCGCATCTGACCACTTGATATGTCTGCCCTGATTTGACAAAGGTGTCGCGCTGAAGTGCCGGGCTGTGTTCAGCAAATGCATCTTGCGGGCTGCCTCAACCCTTCCTCTTCTTCAACTGATCGGAAAATTTACGCTGCCTCGAGGACCGCCACCAAAACTCCATCTTCGATCACTCGAGACAGGAAAGACGTTCGATAGACCCCAAGTGACCCCAAACGAGACCAAGGCACTGAAGCCAAGATACTCAATATTTCTCCTCGCTTGAAATTCGGTGGCTCACTTCCGCGGTCAAGAAGATGGATCCCTTATCAGTGGCTTCTGGAGTCGTCGGAATCGTGGCCTTTGCCCTGCAGTTGGGCAAGACGGCATGCAAAATAAAGAAAGCTGTAGAAGAGGTGAAATCCGCCCCTAAGGAGGCTAGAGAGCTCATTGAAAGGCTGGTGATGTTAGAAACCACATGTCAACTCATTGGCTTCCACCTCGAGCGGAGAGAAGTCCTGCCTGGCGACGCTTCATCGGCTTCGCCGGACATCGTATCAAAGGCCCTAGCCCAGTGTCTAGTCAGGATACAAGATCTCGAACAAATCGTTTCATGTTCCAGTCCGGGCGATGCAGTGGCCGGGACGCCACGGCTCAAGTTTGATACCGCCTCTCGCCTTCGACTTGTGCTTCGCAAAGAGAGAATCAGTTCCCTAGTACAGGGGATCGATCGTGTCGTTTCGCTTCTGCAATTTGCGATACAAGTCGATATGTGGTGAGTATGCATGTCGAGCTTGAAGCAAAAGCTAATCCACGGCCACAGGGCCATGAGAGCAACGCCGCTACAAATGCTTCAACCTTCGAACCATGTTGACTCACTGAAGGACAAATCCTACAAGTCTGAGAAATTTTCAAATACAACGCTAGTAAACATTGCGTCCTCGCGGGCTATTGTGGCTCGAAACATTCAGCGACCTACAAATCAGCAGTGCCGTACCTTTCGATACTTCGGTCACATCACTTGGACCGTGACTGATGGCTGGACTGGGGACGAGGGCGACGACGTCAACCGCACAGCACACAGGAAAGGCTACATCACCATTCGGTTGCCATTTACCTCGACTCAGCTCAGCATGCACTACTACGGTAGTATGGGAACTCCGTCATATGCACTCAACGTGAGCCACGTCATTGAGGAACACACAGAGCTGGGAACCCAACTCCAGGCGGCCATGAGAGGCGACCTGGAAGGGTTGCATGGACTAATCTCAGGACGACAGCTATCACTATACAGCGTACTCAGGACTCGTTTGGGGGAGATTAATTTGTTCTTTGTGCGTATCATAGGGTACACTCGCTCTGGTGGTCAAGCGTATTAACTATAATAGATGGCAGTAAGCAATAGATGGGCCGAGGGATGCAGATTTCTATTGCAGCACGACTTTCGCCACCGATTTCTGCAAGAGTAGGCCTTTACCCACTGCTGCGAATCAAAACTCATCATACTAATGACGACTGGTGCAGTGAGGCTCCCTCATTCATTATTGCGAGTGGCCGCGACCTCTCTGGAAGGACCTGCGAAGTCACAGAAATGGTCTTGTCAATGAGAGCATACGACATGCAGGAAAAGGACATCAAGCATCTTCTTGATACCCAACCTGAACCAGAATACTTCAGCCGATACTTAAAAGTGTTTCTGGAGCATCCCGGGATTGATAATACGGTCCTCCTCTCACACGCCTGGAACCGCCTTGTGGTATCTCTGTGCCATTGTCTGGACTCATTCGATGATTTTTCCAACTTTATCCCAGTATTTCAGTATCTGATCGACCACGGTGTCGATATACACGAACAAATTCGTGGCATTCACTCAGCATACGAGCAGCTTCTGGTTTCAGCAATGCATCCTTTTGATGCGGATGAGAGGGCATACTCCTGGCTGCAAATACTCAAGGCCTGTGGAGTTGACATCTACAATTATGTCGAAACTGAGAGCTCACTAATCAAAAAGTATGGGCTTGGTCAGTACGCAAATACAGTGCCAAGGAAAATGGTCATTCTTGATTTCGAGGGTCTGCCAATGCTCTCCTGGTGATGGGAACCGCCCACGGATAGCAACATCATCGAAGTACTTGAGGAGTTTCGCCATCTTGGCTGTGAACTGATGGAGCCCCGGATGAGGGGTATAGTTCCTTCGGGCCCTGAGGACTTCAAGCGCTGGAACAATGCTTATTACTGCGCGTCTTGGGGTGAAGCTTGCTTTCCATTTCGACTGGCTCCAATCAACTGTATCAGGGGATTAAATGACTACAGATTGGCCTGGCCCTTGTGTCGGGAGACATACATTCGTGCAGTTGAACTTAGGGACCGGCGTCAAGCCAAAAAGTGGAGGAAATCGCATCCTTGGGAGAAACCACCACCTCATAGAATACCGGGCACATGGGTGGACTAAGGTGTCTTGATATCTCCTCAGAATGCCTACGGCTTTGCAAAAGAAATCAAATGTTCGCACCTGCAAAAACGGAGGGTACACCAGTACAACACCCAGGCCCTATTCACACGCTTAAAACCAAATTGCATACCTGAAGCTAATCTCTACCTTGTAGGTAGTAGGTGAGTGTACCTAGGTAGGTATTGTGGGAGTAGGTGTTATGGGAGTAGGTTTGTAGAATAGGTGTGGGTGTTAGGCATGGTGAGGTGAATTTCTTTCTACCTTGGGTTTATTTGCACCTGCAATGTATCGGCGTACACTCCGGTCTTGCAGGTGTGAATATCCCATTTCTTGGAACAATAGCAGTTCCGTTGCTACGATCAGTCAACCGAGTGCGTGCGTGACGGGCCGTCTGTGAGCATCCACTGTCCCTGCCAAGAGATGTCGATGTTCTGCGACTTTGTCACGCAATCTTCGAATTCTCATCCCTCACATGCAAGATTTGTCGCCAACTTAAACATAACTGGGGCTCTAATCCAGTTTGGTATGGAATTTGTGGAGTGCCAAGATTAACTAAGGATTACAACGACAAAAAAGATGCCGGCCTAAGAAGCTGACAATAGGAAGTTGTATCCGCGATGGGGGTTGGCCGTGTATAAGAACTTGCTTATGGCTAGGTACGCAGAACATGAATCGGGCTGATCTTGCCCCTCCACGTCCCTCCTTCTCCTCATACGACCTGAGAGGCAGTCACCATGGGCGTCCAAAATGCAGGAATCGATGTCTCCGAGACGGGCACAGAGTCGAATCGGTCCGTTCCGCCCTTTTCCGACCTGGAGCAAGGAGCACCAAATGAGGGCGCGTTCAAGTACATCGCCAAAGTCATCCCGTACTTCAGGAACCGCAGAAATGTGCTGATCTTCAAGCTGGACTGCCTCCTGCTGCTCTGGATGTTCGTGGCCGGCCTTATGAAAGAGATGGACCAATCGGCAACGACACAAGCCTACGTCTCTGGAATGCGGGAGTCCCTTGGCCTCTACGGGAACGAGCTTGTCATGTTCACCACGTTTTTCTCGATCGGCTATGCGCTTGGCCTTGTGCCTGGGCAGCTAATCCAGACCAGGGTAAGTACAGCGCGTACCATCCCGCCGGGAATTAGGGTGTTTCTTGGGTGAGGACTAACTAAGAATGAACAAGTTCCGGCCGTCGATATTCCTACCATTGTGCGAGATCACCTGGGGCCTCCTCGTCCTTTTCACATACAAGGCACCCAACGCTCAGACAGTATACGGTCTTCGCTTCTTCCTGGGCCTCTTCTCGTCAGCCTTCTGGCCGAGCGTGGTGTCCCTCATTTTCAACTGGTACACTCCGACCGAGCTCGCGCTACGCCTAGCCTTCTTCAATGTCTCCGACGTCGCTGGAGCCATGTTCTTGGGTGCGCTGCAGGCCACTCTATATACCAACATGAATGGCGTCCACGGCCTGGCAGGATGGCAGTGGCTTTTCATCATCGCCGGAGCTATCACAGTCGGGCAGGGCCTGCTCGGCTTCCTGACCATCCCGGACTCACCAGCCAACACACGAGCCATCTGGCTCACTCCAGCGGAAAAGCGGCTGGCCCAGCTGCGCATGGGCGAGTCTGGCATCAACACCACAGTGCGCATCCCGGCGTCCGTCCTAAAGAAGAAGCTGCGGCACATAATCGTCCACCCGATCACCTACTTCTTCCTTCTCGCCTTCGCCCTCACGGCATGGTCGCACCGCGCCAACTCGTACTTCGTGCTCTACCTCGAGAGCCTCGGCTACGACACCTACCACGTCAACGTCATCCCCCTTGGCGGCTACGCGCTGCAGATCGTTACGAACCTCATCTTCAACTCGCTCTCAGACTGGAAGCACTGGCGCTGGCAGATCAGCATCGGGTCCGCGTGCGCACTGGGCGTGTGCCTCATCGTGCTGTGCGCGTGGCCACCTAACAGCACCGCCATCCTGACGTTCTACTTCCTCACATACGCCACCAATGCCGGCGCGCCGAGCTTGATGGCCTGGATGGGTGAGATCCTGCGGAAGGAGCCAGAGGCGCGGTCCATCATCGTGGCTATCACTGTCACTATCGTGTATGTCGGACATGCGACGATCCCGTTGCGGGCGTGGCGCGTGGCCGACTCGCCGAGGTATCCGGTGGGCTTCCCGCTTGTCACTGCCTTCACGGCGGCATCGATTTGTGTGCAGCTTGGGATGTTGTGGTGGGATCGGCGGCATCACGATGTCGCTGACCGTGGTTTTGAGAAATCTGCTAGTGAGGAGGTCGTAGTTCCGACTGATGGAGAGAAACCTCCTCATAAAGAGGAGGTGGTATAAATATTTCGGGAATCTGGACCAGCTTAGAAGCCAGTGTCCTCTTCGCCGTCTAGGACCATTCCAGTGAGATCAAACATGAGTATATGATTGCATACCCAATCGCACAACTCTGGCTGGCGCTCTACTGCAGCTTCAATATCTCTCCTGCCTTACAAGGAGTACGCCCACATGCTTGGTTAGGTTTGTACTAATGCGACCAGCTTTGGTGCCAGAACCTCTCCCACGTACCTAGGTATGTAACACCTCCCCGGTGTTAGTCGCTTTTAATCAGAGACAACCTTGGAAGCAAAATAATTTATTGGTCAACAAGAATATCTCTCTAAGCCGCAGATGTTCAAAGTAGTAGCATCTGTGACCAGTCCTCTTGTATACTACATCGTTGCACATAGTGCAGAATGTTGATCTCATGACTCCCGAGTTCATTTCTGTCCGCGGGAGTAAGGATCATTTACGTGCTGTAGGTAGGACTGATGTGATCAATGCGTATTCTGAGACTTCCAAAGGAGAATTCGAGAGCGCTGTTACAGCTTTCTGGAGACATCTCTCTCTGAAGTTAGAAAGTTCCATCGGGGGGCATGTCTCTTCAGTGCAATTCCGCTCTTGGAGAAACTCGTGTACTTCAGCTTGAAATATTGTGTCTTTCAGCGATGATAGCCGGAGAGAAAAATCAGAAAGCAAATTATCTGTTCTTTCAAGTTGTATGTGAGACTGCGATGGCGGGCGGAAGAATCCGTCTGCCTGATGACTGCCGTCGTGGGAAGTCGCTTCCGTGTCTTTGGTCTGGCGTATCGTCTTTCGAGGAGCTGCAGCTGTGTGGCTTGCACGGATATGCCTCTTCAGAATTTGAGACGAAGAGAAGGGCGGGTATTGACAGGTGGGATATGTACAGCAGTACTTGCGCGTGTGCTCGAGTTGATGCTCGTCTCGAAGCGTCGCCGAATCGAAGCCAATGGTCGCCCTAGGACACGAATGGAGACCACAAGTATAAGCAGATGATCTCGACCTCATACAAAATCTTTCCATGTCGTTTGCCGAAATGCCGGGGATCTCGGGTTGGCCCAAGATGTGAACAAGCGCTTGTTGATAGCTAGCAAGCAATTTTGAAATCCCGTCAACGTCGGTTGCGGGTCCAGTTGCTTCAGGTATGTCTAATTCACAGTAATCTGTGAGATTTACCTCCTTCCCAGCCAGGAGGGTAAACTTACCGCTCTCATGTTTCAGATTCCGCTCAAGCTGATCGAGTGATCTTGCTTGAATCGCTCTTTTCACATGCTCGGCCAGCTCTGGATGATGCTGTAGATGCTGCATTCGGGTTTCCATATCCCCTCCAGGTGGGTCTACGGCCTGAGAACGATACTGAAATGTCAGTCGCAGACGTTCCGAAAACCCGTTCAGGACCCTCAGCAGTTGTGACTCTGCTTCAAGACCATGACCAGATTCTGCAACGCGTAATGAATAGTCGGTCCAATACCCGTAGGCGTAGACCTGCAAATCATATACACCTTTCACGATTAATTGGTACTCATTGTCGGATATGTCATCAAGCAATCGGAAGCTCGAAAAGAGGCAGGTGACAGTGGCAAGGCATTGTTGCTGCAGCACGTCTTCCTCATGTATGGTTAAGTTAGACGAGGATTCTTGAAGGTAACTGCGTCTATGTCAGCCAATATATCGAGACACTTGTGCTTCGTACTTACTCCTTCACGGACACATGGATGAAAGAGTACGTAGCGTCGCTGCGCTCCTCAACCAGCGAACCACACACACTCAGGATGTACTCAGGAGCAGGAAGTTTTATGTCGGGGTTACCCGAAGAAAACGACACGGCAGACAGCAACTCATGCTTCTTTAACGACCGCCGGGAAAAGGCAAGCCAACCGAGGACACACTTGATATGACGAACTGAGTTTGTGTCTAGTGGTGCGAGGATCTGAGCCAAGATCTTGTGATAACTGAATAGGTTCTGTCAGAGAAAGTTTCCATAATGTCAGGTACAGCTCGACTTACAACTCTGAGAGCTCCTTTGGTAGTTGGTTGATAGATAATCTCAACTCGTCTCGGTGTATGAAGATATTAGAGGAGATGTAGTCCAAAACAAGTCGCGCATATAAGAACATTCCTGGGCTTTTGTCAGATCAAGTCGTTCGACGGTGCAAGAAAATGACGGGACAGAGTGCTCACCGTCTGCTTTATCTGCTACTTGTCTTCCTATCTCATCCAATTCATGAGATTCAACCCCCAACTGCTGGAATCTGTCATCTAGCAGCCTTAGCCTCTGGCGAGAATACTCCTCGATTGCCTTTGTCAGTGGCTTTTTCTGGTCGGTGAGCGAAATTCTTGGCTTTTTGCTAAGAACTCGGAACATTGTCGACGAAGGGCGGCTGGATATCAGGATTTTGCAACAAACGCCACTGGTCGCTGAAGCTTTACCGGGGATTTGTTTCATCAGGTTCAACAGACGTGACTGCGACTCCTCCCGAAGCTCATCAACACCATCCAACACAACCCACGAGTATTTGTTGGGTGTTTCTGTTGAGCATGTCAATATCGTCCGCAGTAGGTCTTCCAGGCCGGAAATTGTTGCTGTTCTTCTTTTCAGGACCAAGTCGTTGTAAACATGCGCCGTCCATTCTGCATCTTGGCGGAGCGCCTGAGTGAGAAGGGACTTCAGTACCTGATCGTATTCCGAAGAGGCTATTGATGCATGTGTACACAAGTGATAGAAGACGCTCCTTTTGGCGTTCTTTGTGAAGTTGACCAGTTGCGTTGATATCACGCTTTTCCCAGAGCCTGCAATGCCGGACAGCCACAGGATTGGTGTGTTGGGCCTCTCCTGCAGCCAGGCTCTGATTTGCGGGTTCTGGGTAACCCACATACAAGTTCCAGGATGTCTGTTTCCTTGGCTTGATATGGATTCGAAAATAGTCGCTTGGTCGGATTCGTCTATTTTCAGCCAAGATAGCAGCGTCCGGTATTCCTTCGCAGACTGCCGCTCGTCCTCAAGGCGGACCTTCTCAAGGCGCTCTTCTTTCCATGCTTGAAGTTCTTGGCGCATGGCTCGGGCCTCTGCAATGTTTCGAGCGTTCGCTTCTTGGTCGATCAGATCCTCATGCCGTTTCATATCCTCCAGTATGCTGTCAAAATGTCTCTGGAACCGACCCCACGACGTGAGGAATAAAAGCCGCCACCCTTCAATCGTTAGAAGAAGCCCAAGTGTTGATCCGGCCACTAGGCTTCTGACACAGCTGACGTACCGTTTCGACGGACGAATTTGTAAGCATGCTTATGAAACTCTAAGATATCGGCATAGAAGACTGCAAGTGTCTGCTGGAACTGCGGGTCACCGTCAAAGACATTGGCTAATATCTCAAAACGCTGCAGCGATTCCGCAATTCGACTGTACCCCTTGACTAGTTGCTCAAAGGCTTCGACATAATCTGAGGCAATTCGCAAAATCAAGGTGATGGGTGCCCAAATCCAGGGGAGAAATGGAGTTCCGTTGCACAGCACATCGACGACTTTAGAATAATGTTCAAGTGCCGTAAATAAGGGCATAAGCCGGCGCATATTGCGGAGAGACTGCCTTGCCGCCAGTCGAGTCTCGATATCCAGTGCCTCCTCCCGAACGCTGAGGAGAGTCGACTTGTGGAAATCTTTGGAATCATTAGGCGAAATCGTCCGTTCGAGGTTTTGGAATGCAGTCTGCATGGTCTGCCGCACGATGGCCGGTGCTGGTTTAATCAAAGGCATTTTAGGACGAGATGATATAGGCGCTACGCTGTGCTTCTTTGCTCATTTGTGTAGAATATTGATCCAGAGAGAGAGAGAGAGAGAGAGAGAGACCGAGAGGGTGAGAGACTAAGAGGATGAGAGGGAGATCTGTGCCAAATGGAAGATATGGAAGTCTGAGCCGTTGCTGAGCCTATGTGTTGGGCAAGCAAATCCTGGGGGCGGTTGAGGGTCCACTCCAATGCTACCTGCTGCTGCAGTAGCACATTCCTTCACCGCATCAAGCAGGCGAACCATTTGCTGTTGGTTCGCCTTGCAGGGTAGCACAAGGAGGCAACCTGTTGTGGAACTTTCGCTTGGCTAACACTTGGGCTGACGTGAGTCTCCAGCCAAAATAAACTGGCTGCATCTTATGTGCTCGGCCAACACCTGAAAAATTCGTTCTTGATTTCAATCTAGACCATCTTTTGAAGAAGAATAGCGCGCCTCTTCGGAATCATGAACTATGACCGGAATCCAGATGCCCCAGTCGCGAAGCGACGTCGTTTAGGAGATGAACATGTTGGTCCTCCTTCAGAGGGCGCGGGAGAGACAGGCTGCGGCTCGTATCTAGTACCACCGAGACCCGACTCCAACAATTCGAGCTACACCCAAGCCTTGCAACAGAATGCTCCGCCACCTTTCTCCAACTACCAATTGCAAAGCCGTCAAGCAAAGTTTGGGAGAGGCATGGCTCTCATGGATCCGAATTCTCGTGATGGATCCAGCGCCGGCATCAACAATTTTGCAGCTCCAAATCACCTCTTACTTCAACATGGAACAAGTTGGGAATGTGGCTACCCGACCACGTCTACACAGTTCGACCAATGCCAATCTGCATCACAATTCAGTTTAGCATCTGGCTTCGATCAAATTGGCATGGCTGACCAGCAAAGGAACACAGCCTGGTTAGCATCTCCATGGGGCCAGATTGGTGTTGCTCCACCGCTATATGTCATGCACAGTAACTCCGCCATGATGTCAGGGGCCATAGAGCCCTCCATTGACCCTCGAGAACTTGACTTGATGCATCATGCAGCCCATGCTTCTCGCTATGAGGTATCAGGGTCTTCAGAAACTTACCTCACCTGCCCACCGCAGCCTGTGCAAATCATGAACGCAGAGTCGCCTGTTCAAGAACGACCAGAGGTTGAAATAGTGTGTTTTGGCACGGTAAGAGATCTCAACAACTCTCAAGAAATGTATTACTGTGAATTGACTAAATTATCACACACAGGTAGCAGACATACCCGCAAAATGCGACCGATCTCCAACGATGAGCATTCCTGAAAAGTTTCTCGCTCAAATCACTGCTTCAGATACCTTTGCTGCAAAGGAAGATGGCCTCGATATCAAGGGTCGAATCTCCAGCGAACACGTGCAGATGCTACACGCGGTCCTCGAAGAGACTTCCTTAACACTAGAAGTCTCTTGTACTTTGAAAAGTGAGGGCCCATCGAAAGCAACTCACCGAGTATTCTATCAGCAGCCATGTCTTCTCAACATCACGGTCTACGGGCCTTTGCCCTTATTTGACGAGATAGGTACCTTCTTTGAAGAGTACGAAGTATACCTCCAGGATCCTACCCAACTTGGCCAGCAAGATGGCAAATATTGCAATCCTCATCGGCTTTCATCCGCAGATAAAGCTTCATGTCCACTTCTTTCGGAATTTCTAGCACAAAGCTCCCATCTTATTGGGTTCGAGGAAATATCGCGCCAGCCAGATTTACTCGAAATACTGAGTGGTCACACCGACCTTGACGAACACCCGCAGCCCAAAGACATAGGAACCAATCTCAAAAAGTGCGTCCATGGCCACAAATCGTTTCAAATGCGCTCGTGCTGACCGAATATTTACATAGGCATCAGCGACAGGCTTTGACTTTTATGCGTCGACGGGAACAAGGCTGGGCCTTCGGTTCGGGTGGACACGATGTTTGGGACGCCGTAGACGATTACCGCGGACTACAGTAAGTCTATAAGCCTCCTTGCCTAGGCACATGTCCTGGCGCTAATTCTGATCTTTCTTATCACTTAAGCTTTCTCAATCGGATCGACGAAACGTACCAGAGAGACGAGCCACCGCCTCTTCAAGGGGGCATTATTGCGGATCCAATGGGGTTAGGGAAGACTCTGACCATGATAGCTCTAGTAGCAGACGATAGAGAGTCGGATGTCGATTTTAGCCGTTCCAGTGAAGGAGGAATCAGCACTGGTTGTATACCAAGAGCTACACTCATCATCGTGCCTCCGCCACGTAGGTGCCCTTCCAATGTTTCAATGAACTCTAGTCAACGTCCTAGTCTATTTCATTTGGAAGCCGCACAGAGGCACTTATTGAGACCGTTGAAACTAATTTAATTGCTAGTACTTGGAAGCTGGCAAGAGCAGATGCTTGAGTAAGAGCTACCTTTAACCTTGTCTACCTAGGTACGTTTGGCTGCTAACGGAGATCCAAGACATACAAAGAAAGACACCATGACCTTTTGTGTCCATCACGGCAAATCCAAGATCACTCGTCTTACAGAGTTTGATGCTTTTGACATTGTACTTACCACCTACCAAACTGTCTCCGCAGAGTGGAAGGAAAGGACTAGCGAGAGGAAATCGATGTTGTTCTCAAAACATTGGAACCGAATAATTCTTGACGAGGGTAGGATCTGAAAGCATTTTTGAAGGCAGAAAATCAGACGAGCTGACTGACAATAATAGCTCACTTCATTCGGAATGAACGATCAGCAATGTCTCGGGCTGTGTGTCAACTTGAAGCAACAGCTCGTTGGGCTGTCACCGGCACTCCTATTCAGGTGAGAGATGAGAACCGATGCTACGAATTCCTAGCTGCAACAATTGTTCCGAAATTGACGTTCGAATACTTGCAGAATCGACTAGACGATCTCGTTTCGTTGTTGAAGTTTGTCAGGGCATATCCATATGATGAAGCCAAAAGATTCAAAGCTGATATATCTACTCCATGGAAGTCTGGAGAAGACGAAATGGCTATTACGCGACTCAAATATCTATCGTCTTGCTTGCTACTTCGACGCTCAAAGGCCGCTATCTCCCTTCCATCTCGCCACGACCTACTTTGCCCCATTGATTTCCGAAGCGAAGAGAGGCAAATATACGAGAATGCTCGGGAGCAAGCCATTCTGAAAATTGGGGAAGCCCTACAGTGCGGATCTGACTTGCGCAGCCAAGGCAGTTATATCAACGTCTTGCAACGAATCGAGTCCCTAAGGCTCATTTGCAACCTGGGACTCCATTACCACTCAAGACATGCCCTCAATGGCTCGGACTTACGAGCAGAGACTGAGACATGGACTTCCATGGCACAGGAAACATTCGATTACCAACGGCACTTGGAATCGATCAACTGCATGCAGTGCTCCTCCACCCTCGACCTGGCTGAACAAGTCCTGGATAGCCGCGTCGCACCCAAAACTCCGCCTCAGTTCTTCCGCTGTTTGAAGTTCTGCTGCGCTGAGTGTTGCAATCATCTGCTCAAGTCACGCCAAGCACCATCCTGTGGTCACCGACCCTGCTGCCCCGGAGCGCCAGTCTCAACTGACAGCGATGCACTCGAGTCCGGGCCATCGTTCGAGGCAGGACAACTCCGGAGGGGTTTCAGTCTCCCGTCAAAAGTAGAAGCCCTGCTGAAAGATATCAAGAGCCTTCCCCAGGATGAAAAATGGCAAGTCTATCCTTTTCCATATGCTAACTTGCACGACACTGGATCGTTAACATTTCACAGCATTGTCTTCTCTACCTGGAGACTTACGCTCGAAATCATTGAGGCCGGACTGGAGCAGGCCTCGATCCAATGCGTCCGATTTGATGGCAAAGTGCCTCAAAAGGAGAGACAGACTGTTATTGAGAGATTCCGAAAGGATCCGAGCGTCCGTGTTATGCTGCTCACTCTGTCCTGTGGAGCGGTTGGGTGAGTCAAGATCAAGACCGAGATCTGTCCGGTTCGTAGCTAACGCGCCCAACCTAGCCTGACGCTCACAGCGGCCTCGCGCGCCTATCTCATGGAGCCTCACTGGTAAGCATTTGCTTCCGGCGACTAATCCGCTTACGTCTACTAATGATGGAAAACTAAGGAACCCAACTCTTGAGGAACAAGCACTCGCCAGGATCCACCGCCTCGGCCAGACCCGGGAAGTGACCACAGTGCGATTCTATATTCGTAATTCCTTTGAAGAGGTCAATCTACCCCAAGATTAGGTGTGACGAAAAGGTACTGATCCCCGGTCTGTAGCAAGTCATCGAGCTTCAGACTAGCAAGAAGCAGTTGGCTGGCGTGCTTCTCTCGCCACATGACGGCGACAAAGCAGATGACCACCTGGGAAGCCTTCACGTACGTTTCTACGAAACTTGCTCTCGAATTTGATGGCTAAAATGAAACTATAGAAACTCAGAGCTCTCCTGTGATTATGACGAGCCAATTCGGTCAGTGATGCGAGGAGGCTCGATTGTGTTTTTGTATCAAGCTATCAATACCCCAGATTTAATGAAAGGTCCGTATACAATTCACGAGTACATGAAGTCGCCGTACTCTGGTGTTCTTGAGCAGGTACTCCAAAGACCACGGGTGACGGCCGGGTTAGTACGCACCGCACTATCGAGGTAACCCGGGACCGGTTCGAAGCCAGTGGACTATTTCAAGCACGGTAGAATGAATTTGCACCTCAGAGCTCTGTGTACAAACAAGAGATCGCAGATTCGCACCTGCAAAGGATGGTACACGGGTACATCACTCATATAACCACCCAGGCAGTTAGAGAGCACCTCGAGGGCCCATTTAAACACTTAAGACTAACTCACACCTATTTTTAATCTAATTTACACCTTGTAAAGTAAATAAGATACATCAAATAGGCGTGGGTGTAGGTAGTAGGTATAGGTAGTAGGTATAGGTAGTAGATGTAGGTAGTAGGTGTAGGTTGTAGGCATTGGGTATAGGTACTACCTGGGTAGTTATGGGAGGAGTGTAGGTAATGGTGAGTATGTGGGGTATTACGGGAATGGGTGTGGGTGTTGGGCGTGGATAGACAAATTTTGTGTGTGCTTGCAATGTACCGGTGCATCCTCCGCTTTTGCAGGTGCGAATCTCTAGTTTCTTCAAAACTTATCTAGATGAGTACTTTACTAGTCTTCCGGAGGAGCTGGGATCTGTAAGAGACGAAGCCCACATAGATTCCCAAAGCTCAATGGTCAAGGTCAACATGATATCTCTCCCTTATCCATGCTCCGTACTTGTAGAAAACCACAGGTGCTGGAGCGAGAGCAACCGCCAGGAAGGCAAACACTGATACTCCCCAACCATATCCAAGAGCGTCAAATAGCAAGGGAGCCAGCAGTGGCGTGATCCCACCAACAACAGATCTGAAGACTGCTCCGGCGGCAACGGCCGATGCGGCGTATTTCTCAAAGGAGTCGATATAATAGTTCTGGACGCAGTTGACGATTAAGACCTGACCGACCCCGTAAAATAGCGTGCTTGAGATCGTGGCCAGCCAAGGTGCCTCGACCTCCACAGTCCACGCAAACCAAAACAGAGAGGCAGGCATGAGGAAAGCGCCTATATTAGCCAGGGGAAGTCGAAACTCTGGCTTGGATGTGTTGTTGTTCCGGCGCGTGAGGGCATTGTAGACATCGTCGATGCGCGGAACGATGAGCCGGACTGCAATGAGGAAGCCGACTCCAGGGAATAGGTACAGCAGACCGACTTGTTCCGTGTTGAACCCGTATATGCCACTGTAGATGGCTTCGAAGTTCGTGTAGAGACTGTAGGTGGTCCCGAAAATTAGAGCTTGGTATAGACTCAGGGTCAGGACGATGGGTTGGATGAATATTCGGACCGGCCTAGAAAATGCGGTAGCGAGCCTGGAGGAAAGAGGGCGTGTATCTTGGCCATCAAAGCGGTACCGGCCCTGACGACCTTCTTCGCTCTCGAGGCCACGCATGCGTGCGGCGAGAATGACGGGTGCGTAAGTCTCCCTGAGGAATAAGAAGCCCGCGAGAGTGTTAATGCCACAGACGATAGCCAAGACCCAGAATATCCACCTCCATCCGAGCCTCTGGACTATGAGACCACCAAAGAGAGGTCCGATCGTCGGTCTATCGACATCTGCAGGTTAGCATGAGTCCTGAATATGCAGATGACAGGACTCACCCCAGCAGCGGACCAAGCAGGTACCATCCATAGACACCTGCCCTCTCGTGAGGCTCAAACATGTCACTGATCGTCCCACCGCCATTTGCGATCCCAACGCTCCCAACAGCGCCGGAGAGCACTCTCATCGCGATCAGGGTCTCCACGTTGGGGCTCAGTGCCGTGGGAATCTGGAGCATGGTGAATATTGAGAAGCAGGATAGATACAGCGTCCTCCGGCCAAACGTCTCGGACAAGGGCGCAAGTATGAGAGGTCCGAAGCCGAGCATCACGGTGAAACCGGTTGTGGCACCGATGACGACGTTCATTGTGGTGCCCAGATCTTCAGCTATGGTGTTGATGCCCGGGGTGAACATGGAGCTCGCGAGTGGGCTGAGAACTTTTGCAGTGTCAGTGTCAGCAAGGTGCAATTTCTCGAGTTTGGAAACCGTGCTTACTCGCCATCATCGCAATGACTGCGATGTTCGTGAGCTTCTTAGAGCGCGACCAGGCTTTGGGATTGTCGTCATCCTCCTTGGAGAACTCGATGGTCTGCGGTTCTTCTCCATCATGCTCTCTGTTATGCTGTAAAAGCGGCGATTGCTCATCATGATTCGACATCACTCCTGGTCAAATTACCCTATGGTAAAATTTTATATGTGAGAAGGTTGACTTGGGAATTCAGAGCACGAGCTGAGGACAGGTCAAGTGCAGGCTGTTAGACTGAAACGGGGATCAATGACGCAGGCTCGACCCCAGGGCTTGACCAGGGTCAGCCAAGCCACCACGCGACGATAATAAGGCTAGTACACACACAGGGCGTGCCGATCCACTAAATGTCTTAGACTTGTGAACCTATCCCGAGGAACACTGAATGGTCCCATGCCAAGTAACAAATTACCTAGGCAGGAATGCGACGTTCTTTGAACGGAATTATCCCAACTACTTGTAGGTTGGTTCGTAATCCATCTGTATGCTCATACACATCTTACTCATGCTCAGTGCACGTACACTGTCTATATCACCTCAAACATCCCCTTCAGCCTAGCCGCTTTCCAGCTTTTTGGTGAATTTGGCCATCTACTTCATTGCCGCCAGATAGAATGCACTGGGTCGTGGGCAATCAGGCCAAGTACTAACTAACCAAACCAGGGATGCCATCAACCCGAGTGGAACCAAGTGACGACGATGTGCAAGTATTATTCACTGGACAGTGGACTTTCGCTTGCGCTACTGCTGTCTGCCCACACATCACCATCTAGCCGTTCAGTGTCCCCATGAGCCGTAATGCAGCAGCAACTGGCCTTCATCCATGGGCAGACTGCCAGCCGCAGCTTTAACCATGACAATTGGCTGTACTCGGGCTTGAGACCGCGGGCCTGCAAGATAGGCATATGGATGAACAAGTGGGGTGCTTTATTCTAGAGGCGTGTCTATATTTCTATGACTCTATATTCTATGTCTATACAATACTTTGCTCGCCGCGAACGCCTCGTCACTCAAGGGCTGCCATCCTCCGACTCCGATCCTCCACCAACGTTCTCCTTGTGGTCAACTCTGCCCTTGACGTCAGTGCGGAACCGCTCCTCCTCCCGCGCCAACTCCTCCTTGAGCGTCTCGTTCGCCCTCCAGATCGGCTTGATCTCGAACAGACGCTCCATCTTCTCCAGTGGGATACCACTCGTCTCAGGGATGAGGAAGAAAGCGTAGAAGAATGCGAAGAAGGACAGCGTCGCGAAGAACATGTACACGCCGTAGCCCATCGCGGCGAACATCTGTTCGGTGAACCGCGACACGAGGAAGTTGAACAGCCAGTTGCTGGACGTTGTGCAGGCCTGGGCTATGGAGCGGAAGTTGGGATCGAAGAATTCCTGGACATGCCGTGTTATTATGATTGGACAGCGCTGATCATGGAAGGATAGAGTAGACTTACCGAGTTGATCACCCATGGTGTGCCGTTCCACGTGGGAGTGTAGACGGCTGTCCAGAGGTAGAAGAAGACAACCGCGGCGATGCCGCCACCTGTGAGGTGGTCGCTGGGGTTCTCCGTGGGCTTCGCAACGCAGATGTAGGCGCCTATGACCCACATGCAGATGGAACCAGTGATGGCACCGATGAGCAGTAGCTTCCTCCTCCCAAGCTGATCGACCAGGAACAGCAGCCATACAAAAGTCATGACGGCCTTGATGACACCAAAGATGCCCGTCATGAGGTTCACCGTCCCGGACTCGATGCCAAGACTCTACAGCAGGGGTTAGTATGCAGCCCAACCGAAACAAAGTAAAGTCCGACAGGAGAGAGAAAAAGATGTCCCCATCAGACTCACCAAGAAGATCGTGGGTGAGTAGTAGTTGATAGCATTAATCCCGCTTCCATTCTGCCAGAAGAACAGCATGCACCCCAGGAACAGACGCTTCTGCATGTTGCGGTCCTTGGCAATCGCCTTGAACGGCTGCCACAGGCCAACGCCGACAACCATTTTCTGCGACTCGACGGCGTTGTCGATGCCCGCGACCTCCTCTATGATGTACATCTCCCCAGCGTCGAGCTGCCGGATCCAGCACAGGTTCTCCATGGCCTGCTTGGGGCGGTTGTGGAAGAACAGCCACCTAGGTGACTCGCGGATCCACAGGGAGCCGATGAAGAGGAGACCTGAGGGGATCAACTGGATAGCAAATGGAATGATCCATTGCGAGCGGCTCGGCTGCATGTGCTGCTCAACGCCATACTGGTATTCGACAATTGCAGGAGTCAGCCATCTCCGAACCCTGTGCTGTGTAGGGGGTACCAATTCAAGGGGACATGACTCACGTTGATCCAAAAGCCAAGCAGGCCACCGATCTGCCAGCCAAGCTCATACAGGCCGACTAGGCGGCCTCGGATAGCGGGCGGCGCCAGTTCCGATAGGTAGATCGGAATAATGTTGGATGCGACGCCAGTGCCCAGCCCTGACAAGACGCGGCCCGCGTACAAGATGCCCAGCCCGCGGGACGAGTCCGCGCCGCACTGCAGGCCCGATCCTAGCGCGAACGTGGCGGACGCGATGGCCAGGCAATGTTTGCGCCCGAGCCAGTGGCTGAGGACGTAGGTCAAAAGAGCGCCAAAGAAGGCGCCGGCGATGAACAGCGACACGATATTTTCGCTGATGATGCTCCTCTCATGAGCGCTCATGGTGTCCAGGCCGAACTCTGCCTTGAAGGATGTTAGGGTCAACGTCGTGCCGATGAAGGCACTCGTGTAGCCGATCATGTTGGAGCCGCATGATGCGATGACGGCGAGCACGTACACCCGCCAGTTGTATACCGAAGGGGGGGTGGGCCGGTCCTCGATGAGCGTGAGCAAACCCATGGCTGTTTCTGTGTTTCGAAGGTCGAGTTAGGAAGAATATGAACAGCTAAAGGATAGGGTGTTGTGGTCGAGGGAGACGACAACCTTTTTTTTTTTTTTTGAGGATGGCAGATATCAACGAGCGAGGCCGGGAACGGCATGTGGGTGAAAAAAATTCCTTATGGATGTGATGTGTCCCCTATACGACTCTTCGGTGGGCCTATCTAAATCGCGCGGAACGTCCTCTCAGTCTGCCCCGTCCCCAGAATTTACGCCGCCCTCGCCGTAAAATTCCATCATCTCCTTTCCGGGGAAGTATGGGGGTTTGAGTATGAGGCTGAGAGAATTTCCAGATAATGTTGCAATACCCCGAGGTCTCTCCGCGCCTTTTACATGCGTGGGGGTAAACTCCATGGGGCGGATGCCCCATCCGGGGTAGTGTTTTCCCTTCCCCCAGTGTGGAGGAAACATTCATCCGGGGCAGACGAATGAGCGCCAAATATAACAAAGCATTCCCACTTTTCGGGCTGTCGGGCTCTGTGAACATCGATGCATCTTGTCTGGAGGACGGCGCTTGCTTAGCTTTTGTTGGCGGTGCCCTGTCACCCTGCATTGACTCTCGAGGCAATGATGTCACATGGATTCGCGGCTCGCCGGCAAAATCTGTTTCCCATGAAGAAGACTGTGCCGGACCTACGATCTCTTCCTTGCCACACACTTGAAGCGTACAGGTAAGGACTGCGCAATGAGAACGGAAGAGACTGTGGCCCTCCGAATTTATACGAACAAGCCGCCGAAGCAGGGAAACAGGCAGAGTGCTACTTGGAATGCCTAAAATTGCCAATAGTCTGCTGCCCCATACGCCCCCTGTGTGAGGTGGGTTTATTGGGTTGAAGTAACGGACTTTTTAGTATGAAATGGGTATTTTGGGCAATTAGACTCCAGAACATTTATCCCTGGGCTTAATCTATACTAAAAAGTGGCCCACCCCACAGTACGTGAATATAAAGCAGCCATCCCCGAGACATGTTTATGCCAATGCCTTGAGTGTGATGACGAACAGGATCTACGGGTAGACCCATCCCTTCATGAGCTGCCTCCTCGTGTTGATGTGCGCTACTGGTGTACACTGGCAGGGCAACGCAAAGGCATTTCCTCAAGAGGCTCGAGTAGTCCCATCCTCCTTCTTCAAAGCTGAAAGCGGCAAGTAAGGGATCCTCACCGTATTATCGGGCAGAACTTGTGCAAGTCCGTGATACAGGTCTGCCATCCTCTGCGCATAGACTTCGTCCGACACAGGCACGTTCGGGAGGAAGTCCGGCAGCAAGCCGACTGCCAGACCTGTCTCTGGATTCACGAGCAAGATGTCTTTCCCTTTCGTGCCGGGAGTAGAGGGATGATGCCTCCCCACGCTCCAGAATTGGCGGGGCTCACTTCTCTCATCGGTTGGGGATCGCATATGCCTCGCCATGAGCCCGATCACAACGTTTTTCCCGAAGCCCACATACACCGGGACAAAGTAGAGGTTAGCCCATGCAGCAGCCGACAGGCCGAGTCCGCAACCAACGAGACCTGCTAGGAGCATAAGGGCTCGGATCAGAGGCTCGGGCCAGGCGGCGTGCATCTCCCGCCTGAAGTGCTCCCAGTCACTCTTTTGTGCTGGATTGGAATCCCCATGGCCGCTCCACATGTGGTCCAGCACCTTCCGGGCGTACACAAGCAGCGGCTCGCTCCGTCCGGGGTTTGAGGAGCCCAGAGGGTGGACGGGCTCCGGTGATATCTCATTGAGAAGTTCGTAGAGGGAATCTGGCTGTTCGTGATAGTCCCAGCCGCCACCATGCACTATATACGTGTCTTCGCCTTGTTCCGAGATGCGTATTGCGTTACGATCACCCTTTCGCACCCAGCCGAAATACATGGCGTCAGCATCATCGAGGTCCCACGAGAGCCTGGGAAAGTTGCCATATTTTGACAGCTCCCCAGCTCTGTGGGACTCATCAAAGTACTGTGAGCACAGGGTCATGGTGTTCGAAATAGCCTCGAGCACCGCGTTCGGGCCGTCGCCCTTCAGCCACTCCCGGACTGCAACCTTAGTTGTGATGTGGAGCGGACCGTTCTCGTCCACGGCGCTCTCGGGCATGCGTCCACCCATCAGCTTCAAGAAATCCCCTAAACATTGTGGCTCGGGTAATTTAAGGCTCGGTAGCCAGGCGCGTTCCGGGCGGTCCTTCGCGGTAGCGTCAATCATTGGTGTAATGATCTTGGAGGCGAATCCGTGACCGCTTGCAGAGGCCTGGATATGTAGATCCTGGAATATTTCGCCAAAAGACATCTTCTTTGCGTCGATTGGCACAGTATACCAAGGAAATTGGGGCATGGTCGCAAGGACGTAGTCGCGATGCTTTGTTGAGGCTCTGGGCGACGTCAAGTGGAAGACCCTGAGATTTCCGTCGAAGATGTCTTCGGCCTTGTCCATTCGGTTGGAAGAAGGTTTGTCGATTGTGGAACAATTAATGTATGCCCGGAGAAAGGCCACTATGTCAGGCTTGTTGGACCCTGTGAACACACAGGCCAGTGTATAGAGTGAGTCGCAGATGATTTGTGTATCAACTTGAGACTGATACCATGCGTTTGCTGGGTCATCTTTGTCCTTGGCCTCCCGAGAGGTGTCTTGTTTTTCATCAGCTGGGACACTCGCATCACACAATGACACGGCAGAGGAGTAGCCACTTACTATTGGGACCAACAGTAAATTGGATCTTGCGTGACAGCAGGCACTCCTCCAAGGTCCATAGTCGCTGTAGATATGATTCAACCCTGACATGACGCTCGTGGGTCCTGTGGTGTGAGACCATCTTCTGCAAAAAGGATTCGTAATCATCAAACCCCTCGACCGACTCTCTGCAACAGTCGTAGAATCCGTCACATTCTCGCAGTACGATCGTGCAGGAAGCATTCCTGAAGAGTAACGGAATGGATTTCGTGATGGCGGTCACAGCACTTTTGTTTGTCTGGTCAACTGTAAGGATGTCCATCCAGAAGGGCTTGGTCCCCACTTGCTTTGGCAGCTCCTGCCTGATGTACTCGGCCTTCTCTGGTGTGCAGAGGACCTTGCCCTCGATACCTGGTATATCTCGCGGCTCAAGCAGGGCCGGATCGCCCCAGACGTGCGATATGGCAAGGTATTCGAGATTATTGATTTGGGCCTCGAAACGCTCCAGTCTACCTGCAACAAATCGAGCAAACGTGATGTGACTGTCTTCAGGCTGAGGAGCACGATTCGAGAAATTTGAGGAGCAACTAGCCATGATGAATTGATCTGAGATAATGGTCTGGAATTTTGAGCTGTAATATCATGTAGCGATGACGATGATTCAAAGTCCAACGATTCACGTGCGGTCGTTTCGATTGAGCCGGGATTTCGAACTCTCAGTCCCGCCAAAGTTGCGGAGGCGATGTCGTCTGTGGTGTGGCGGGGTGAAGTGCGTTCCTGTGCCAGGTTCTTAAAGAGCTTCATTGGGCACACAGGCAGCTAAGCCCAAAATGCTGTTCGTGGCGTTACGCAGTCAGCTGAACACAGCCTCACCATCAAATCAACACTATTGACTCCATTGTCCCACAAAATGCCTCACTCAGCCGCAAATGACCATGCCGGATCAATTCATATATCCATGATTTGTTAGCCAAGACTTGACGTCTTCACCATCTCGTTCGGCCCAACTTCTTCTAACCTCCATCCCTTCCAGTTTCTGCTCCAGAACATGGCGGTATTCCTTCGAATCGCGGGCCTCGAAGTAAGTCCTCACATCAGATATCTGCTCTCCAGTGCTGAGACCATCGAGAACAATGCCAAGAACCATGCATTGTAAATTGACGGGAATAGAAGTCTCAATGAGGCCCCAGTTCTCTTTGGTCCAGTTCCACAGTACTACAGCTCCATGGGCTGAAGACCCCATGAGCCACACCAAGATATGCAACTATTCGGTATGAGACGGTCGATCAGCATTTCGCTCCCGGTTTGGTGTTCTGGTAGATAACTCAGTCTTTGGGGTGCCTAGGTAACTCACATCTTGGTCTTTGACGTCCTTGGTGAACGCAAGCTGCGGAATCCATCTGACCAGCCTCTCCGTGTTGGCGCGACCGAGACACTCCAGGGCCATATACCGCTCTTCCTCACTTGGGGATGATTTCCAAAGATCCAGGAGCATGTTCAGCTCTTCTATTGCCCCGTGCTTGGCGACGATCCCGAAGACCTCCCACTTGAGCGATGGGTGAATCGCGCTTCCGTCACCGGCTGTCCGGCGAGCAAACATTTCGCGCGCTGCGGCGATGACTCTGGATTCTTCGTTAGCATACGACCCCAAAGCATCTGGAGAACTTGAGTGATGCCAAATGACTAACTCTTTATCCCCAGCCAGACCTGCGGTGCTGAACATGGATGCCTTGAAAGACACCATGTCTTCGCTGTCCTCATCTGAAATGTCCCAACCCAGCTCACGACATTTTGGCCCAATGATGTCAGCCACAATTTCTCTCAGCGCAGCGGTAACCGAGATGTCATGGAATTTAAAGGCTTCTTGGACACTACGCAGGTTTCGATCGATCATTTCCCAGACGAAATACTCCTTCCGAGGCATCAGGCCAAGGCACAGGTCCAGGAGCTCACTGGTCTTCTTGACTCCTGCAGCGACCAGCGCCTTCAAGTCACAGGAAAGTCCGATACAGTCCCGAAGCGTCAGCCTGCCTTCCGCAGCTGCCTGTATCAGCTTTCGTAGATGGTTTGTCGAGTACGATACCCGACAGAAGGCGGTATGGTCTGCGTTGACTTTTAGGAAGCTCGAAGCCGCGGTGTGGACGGTCAGCTCCTTGGTGTTGGCATCAACTGTCTGGACCCCCGTATCAGAACGTATTTCGAGACGAAGGGGGTACACATCATGAGAGGCTTTGATTTTCCCATGGGATCGTGATAGGAATCTACCCTGGCGAATATGCAGGGCCACAACTCGTTCATAGTCGTCGTCAGTGACCTCCTTTATGGTGACCAATGGATATCCTGGTTGTGTAGTCCAGATGTGCATCTTGTCGCGGATGGAAATAGCAGTGGCCTCTTCGATTGAGGACCATAGGTCGTCGGATGTGGTGTTCCCGTAAGCGTACCTCTGTAGGTACAGCCTGATGCCAGCCAGAAATTTGTCAAGCCCCAGTTCGCTGGAGATCATCATCAGGATCGCACAGCCTTTCTCATAAGAGATATCGTCAAAAGCCTGTTTCGCTTCAGTGGCATCCGGTATCTCCAGCTCCACTGCGTGGCTTCCGCCTAGGGAATCGAGCTCAAGAGCAGCCTGAAGGGAGCCGGCGGTATACTTATCCCACACATTCCAGCTCGGGAACAACTTATCAGTCGCTAGCCACGACATGAGCGTTGCGAAGCCCTCCTTCAACCATAACCCGTCCCAGTATTTCATAGTGACCAAGTTACCAAACCACATGTGTGCGAGCTCGTGCAGAACAGTGTCAGCGACGTCCTTCTTCTTTTCGAGCGAGCTGTCGTCGGGATCCAGTAGTACAATGTTCTTTCTGCAGAGTATGAGACCCCAATTTTCCATTGCGCCGCCCGGAAAATCGGGGACGGCACCGAAATCAAGCTTCGGCAGGGAGTACGGCATCTCGAACATATCTTCAAAGAGTTTCATACCCTTTGCTGCCAGGTCCAAAGCAAATGCTGCCTCCCCCTCGTACCCCAGCGGGCAAACAACAGATATAGGTACCTGGCTTTCACAGTGGACTTGGGCGAGAGGACCGATCATTAGGGCAGCCAACTGTGAACATTTCAGTTTACGAGTTCCCAGAAAAGAAGGGCGGAGCATGTATTTATCTCACATAAGTCGACATCAGCGGAGTGGTTTCGAACACAACCAATTTCTTGGACTGAGGTAGGAGGAAAATGTGTTTAGCCGGCATGTTGGAGACGCATAAAAATGCTTGATCGGCAACGGCAGATAGGCTGAACTCTGCCTTGATATCCGGCTCGTCGAAACACGGGAAGACCTTATCCTGTCAGCTTCTTGTATTTACCAAGGCCATCAGCGACTCGTACCTGTCGGGCGTATGTGGGTTCCATGTGCGTCGTCGCAATACGGTGTTCGGTCTCATCCGTTGTGTAGGTAGACTGGTAGAAGCCTTCTAGATCGCCTTTGAACTTTCCCGTGTACGTCAGAACGACCTTGACCACCTCCGAAGGGTGAAGTTCTCCACCTAGTGGGAGCTCAAGAGTTTCCTCAGCTCTGTCGTGGCTGAGTCTCTGTTAGAGCGCTCGAGGGTCACGAGTGATAGGGAAAGGAGAGTACCGTATGGTTTCGAGATCTACTGTCACTGCAGTGCCTCGGTGCTCAACCGTGGCTGCCAAAATCTCGATAAACTTGCTGTGCATCTTGATGGTTGACGTCTGTGTGACCACTTCACAGCTGTGAGGAGTCGTGTGAGGACAGTTTCTTGCTCTTCCTCCCGGCTTACAGAGAATGACTTACTGGATGGAAGTGACCCCACTGAATGTATCGGTCTCAAAATGAGGCTCCAGGCATATCTCATACAGGGTAGGCTTGAGCAGCGCTGGGAGTAGTCTCCTCTTGTTGCCTTCCATGGTGGACTTGGGCACAAAGTTGCAGTTGAAAATGCAACAAAGATTGCTATCGTAGAACCCTCACACTGGGAGAATGTGTTGGTATAAAGCAGGTATTGGGTGGTTGACGAGGTGTGGTAGAGTGTTTGGGGTACCAACTGCTCAAGCCTGGGCTAATCTCCGTTGCTAGGCTGTCTGCTTACATACTGTTCGAGCCCACCGTAATGGGGAAGGACCGCACTCACAAAGACGAGCCAATCTGGAAGGGGTGCCCGTCACGGGACTGGAGTGACTGCCAGATTAGGCGCATATGCAAGCTCCAATCACCAGGCGCTGAGCTGACAGGTCCTCAACGACCTTTGCGTCTGTCTCTTCCAGTCAGAACGATGAGACTTTCGCCGTCACCATATAACATATTGAAAAGGTCATTCACCGCAAATGGCCAAAGTTCTTGATTGTTGCGTGACCATGTCAGATGTCCCACGGTACAGAAGAGTGTCAGACGATAGCTTCTTAAGCTACATATATGCTCGAAATCCTGCTTGTTGGCCAGATCCCTACCTGATAGTCTAATTGCAATCTCGATGCTAGACTGGGCAAGCCCCCGGAGTGACAAGATCGGAGTCTTGCCGGGCGGCAAGTTGTTCACTCGTGAGCCTTCCCCCGCACTGACACCTTCTGGAATGCCCTTAAGAATGGCCTGCTTGCTTCGCCGCTACCTACATTCTGCAGCGTATTTCGACCTTTCGCTCCTAAACGACCTAATTTGAAATCATAATTATGGCGTCTTTCACCATCCATCTCCTTGTATCTATCATTACCTTGTACTTCATCAAGGTCTTTCTCGCGGACCCAGTTATCCTCAGTCCCCTTAGACGAGTTCCCGGCCCAAAATCTTTCGCTATAACAAAGTGGCGCCTCGCTTACGAGGACTGGAGAGGCCGCCGTACACGGACAATCGCCCAACTACACTCAAAGTATGGCCCAGCAGTCCGCATAGGACCCGACGAGGTCTCCTTCAATAGTGTGAGTGCGCTCAAGACAATATATGGACCCGGAAGCCGCTTCGGCAGGACAACTTTCTATCGCATGTTTGAGGTGTATGGCGAGCAAAATTTGTTCACCTTCCACGCCCCAGAAGAGCATGGCGCCCGCAAAAAGCTCCTCTCCCACGCCTACTCGAAGTCTGTCATACTCCAGGATAAGACGACAAGAATGATCGAAGAGAAGGCGCGGCGTTACATTGAGCTCATTGACAGTGAGCCAAATGCTGTCAGTGACGTGTTCCTGACTCTGCACTATTACTCCCTCGACAACATCACCCGGTTTATATATGGAGACTCTGGGTCAACATGTGCTCTGCAGGGCTCCGAGGAGCATCAGGCCCTCATCTCCGATATCATGCACCCCTCTCGCCGCAGGTTGTCCTGGTGCTGGGTGCATATCCCTTCGATCACTAGGTGGCTTTACTCACGCACAGGGCGCATGCAGAAAGTCGTGAGGCACATCTTGCCAATGCAGATGCCAACAACATATACCGGTATACGAAGCTACGCCTTACATGCATTCAACAAATTCAAACTGGACCATCAAAATGGAAAGCATGGTGAGATCCATCAAGTGAAATTGGATGATAGGCATCAAACAAGCACTGACAACCCACAGCTGACGAACACTCCATTCTTGCTCATTTGTGGAAGTACCATGAATTGGGGCTCTCAAACGGATTGAGTGACATGCAAGTGGCATCTGAGTGTGCAGACCATTTCCTTGCCGGAATAGACACCACCAGTGACACGCTCATGTTCCTCATCTGGGCACTCTCCTTGCCTGCAAACCGGAAGTTTCAGGAAAAGTTGAGGGACGAAGTTCTGAGCCTACCTGAGGCATCCCTCAATCAACACGGACATCCGCGAAGTGACGGTAGCGACCATTGCACATACCTTCATGCCGTCATCAAGGAAACCCTCAGGCTTTATGCACCATTGCCGAGCTCAGAGCCCCGTTCAGCCAACGTTGCCTCTGTCGTGGACGGGTACACTATTCCACCCGACACCGTTTTAGCAATGTCGCCATGGATACTCCACCGCAATCCCGAAATCTTCAAGGACCCGGAGATATTCGATCCCGAACGATGGCTACAACCATCCATTGTCGAGCTGAATCATTGGTTTTGGGCCTTTTCGAGTGGTGGTAGGATGTGTATTGGCATGCAGTAAGCCCTTGCCAACCCGTGTGGTTCTCGCTGTGTGATACTAACTTGAGCCAGCCTGGCTATGGCCGAAATGACAACACTCGCCGCCACGATCTATCGAAACTATCAGACATCCATAGCAATTGGCTTCGAGAATACGACACCCGCCATCACGGCTCGCATGGAGACCTTTTATGACGAACGCTTTCGTGCAGTACAGGTGAGCTTGTAATCTGAACGTGTCGTGAGCCTTTCTAATCTAGGCGAGCAGGAGAACACTTGCTTGATCAAATTCGACAAGCTCTCACTTTAAAAGGCAACGGGCTAGGCCGAATCGAATTCGTACAAAATTCCTGCCATACATTGGCTCGATTTTGGACTCCCTCGAGTCTAGGGACCGTTTTGCCCTTTGTTCCCCCGCTAAGCTACGGAGGGTCGGTCTACAAAATAGGCCCTTTTAGTCAGGAACAGTATCTTGGGCAAATTATAGTATCTTCACGCTACATAATTACTAATTTAAAAGAGAGACTAGTCAAGGGCACTAGATAAGATAAATAGTATAGCTAGGAACACCGCCAATTAAGTTCATTGTTAGCCTGATATCCCCGCCGCTCCACTCGAGGAGCCGCATCGCATCAGACGCCTATTCTAGTTGTGTGCCTTCTAGTCGTACTCGAAGGCGATACTTTGTATTATAGTTGAGATTGGTAGTAACCCTGAGCGTGCGAAAAAAAATCTCGTGTATCTTCTATTGAGGTTAAAGTTCGGGGGCAGCTTTCCACGGGTTCTGCCTGCGCATATTACCAGCCAGCTACGCGTGCCAAGTATCCGAACGCATTGAGTGCTTCTTAGGGAGGAGAGAGAGACTTCCAGGTCTTTGTCTAGCAATTACAAGTAGCGGACCTCGGCAGTCGGGCGAATGCGCTTCTGTGTCATGACCACACTGCATGGGGCTGGAATGAGAGGGTTGCAAAGTCTGGTAACATCCGAGGACAATTAAGGATTTGATTTCAGTGGTTCGACTGTACAGATCGTGACAGGGTCTCTGCATTGTTGCTGATATTGATAGGTCACAACTCGAACCAACGGCATGGACGAGGCACAGCACGTAGGTTGCATGCACTAAGAGGACCCACCAAGGGGCAACCAACACCCTGATCCTTCATATTCCCTGGCCTCAATTTAAAGCATAAAGTTCATTCATCTGTCCTTAGTGTTCACATTTGTTTCGTACGATCTATCCAGTATCTCCATTCAACCCCATGATCGGATACAATGTCTTTCTCTTGGCCTCTGGAACGCCTAGCAGACATCAGAATAGGCCAATGGGCTTTATTGACTTTGGCAACTGTGAGAGCGATGGATGATCCTCGTCATGTCCTTGTGCATAGCTGATTCACTTAGACCGTGATATACGCATCTCTGCGCTGTGTCTATCTTCTTTATTACCACCCTGCATCGAAATATCCAGGGCCAAGACTGGCAGCTGTTTCGAATGTATGGTATGCATACCAGTGGTAAGTGCTGCCTGCGGAATTCATCCCAACATTCATTGCAACATATGTTCCTAACGAGCAATCCCGAGCCAAGGTTCACAGGAAGGTATCCATTCGCAATCGAGAGGGCACTGCGAAAATACGGAGATGTTGTCCGCATTGCCCCAAATGAGTTGGCCTTTATTACCCCAGAGGCGGCCGCCGGTACGTCCAAATGTCAACCGTGTGTGCAGAATACTCATCGATGACACTAGATATCTACGGCTCACATACCAAGAACCTGGAGCATTTCAACAAGACGCCGATGTTTGACGTGATGGGAGGGTTCAATGGTATCACGTGGGAAACGGTCCCAGAGCTCCGCCGCCAGCGAGTGAAGCAGATCACGCCCGCTTTCGCCACCAACTCCATCAGAGCAAAGGAGCCCACCATGCATAAATATATCGACCTTTTTGTCCGCACAATGCATGATCTTGGTGGAGGTGACGAAGGGATAGATCTTAGAAGTGTAAGAGTGCTCCTTGTGTTCCAGTATTTGGCGAGGACTAGCAAACTGACTGGTATTGTGTGACAGTGGACAGAATGGACGGCAATGGACATCTCGGCTGATTTGACATACAGCAATGAGATGCGTCAACTAGAGCAGCGTGAGTCATCAAGGACAAGCTCGCAGACGAAAGCCATATTGACCAACCCGCCAGGCAAGGGCTCACGGTTCCTCCACTCTATCTGGGGTCTCAATTTCTTCCTCACTATAAACCAAGTGCTTAAAAAGTTCCCAGCTCTCGCTCCGTTCCGGTTCCTTCTTCTCCCGCCAAGAGGCCTGCTCAACATGGTCAGCGCAAAGAAGACAAACATGCAGGAGCTGGAGCGCCGCATCGCCCGCCGCGGCACAACCAAGCACCTGGACCACTTCGACCAGCTGCTCCCGGCCGACGCCGAGGAGCCCGACGAGGACCGCAAGTCCCAGTTCGCGACCATCACGGCGCAGCTCCTGCTCGCGGGCTGGGAGCCCGTGGGCAGCCAGTTCCAGTGCTGCATCATGTTCTCGCTGCACGAGCCCGAGACCTACCGCCATCTGGTGCAAGAGATCCGGGGCGCGTTTAAGAGATACGAAGATATCGTCCCAGAGGCTCTGGCAGATCTTAAATACCTGCATGCCGCGCTGATGGAAACACTGCGCGTCACCGTCATTGGCAGCCACGGAATGCCCCGTGTCAGCCCCGGGGCCAAAGTGGACGGGCAGTATATCCCCAAGGGCGTAACGGTGCAGTACAACCACCTGGGCTTCACGCGTTCGCCCCGATTCTTCCACGAGCCGCGTGCTTATCGACCTCAGCGGTGGCTGCCTCACGACCACCCCTGCTGGGATGCCGCGTTCAAGGACGATGCGACGGAGCACTTCTTCCCCTTCAGCCGGGGCCCGAGACAGTGCCTCGTGACGCAGCTCGCATGGCGCGAGACACGGCTCTTCATCGCGAAGGTGCTCTGGAGCTACGACGTGGAGATGGCGCCGGCCCAGAAGCGGATCGACTTTGATCGGGATTTCAAGATGTACGCTATGTGGGAAAAACCCGAGTTCAGGGTGCGATTCCACCCGGTTCGTCGGGCTGACTGACATGTAGCCTTAGATGATGGGTTTCTACCTATCAAAAAAAACTGCTCTTGTAGCACCACTGGCTGCAACATGCTGGTCTCCTCAGGCTTGGTCTCATCTCTTGGAGTAACGAGAAAGCTGGTAGTAAGAATGGGAATTACTGCTGGGTCTTTATCACTTCAGCAATTTCTCATTGGTCCAACGCATGAGGACACAAAGTTGCAAAGGAACCTCGATTACAGGTTATCTTTACAAATAGCGTGGTGGCTTGAACGCGTTTTTGTCGCTTAAGATTCGTTTACTCCGCTCATCACACTTTGTCCCACGACCTCTGCATAAACTAGAGTCGGTGTGAGTCTTGGCATCCAGCAAGGATTTGAGAGAATTGACATTGAATCGGACCATGTCTTGAGCTCGCACAACGCAACTACTTCAGGCCAACCCATGCCACTTTTCATGATCGAGTGGGTTTGAACCTTGTACAACCACTAATTTGCGCAAATAATTGCCGGAGTCGGTAGTCTACTAGGTTCAAGGGTCCCCGCTTGCCGTTCAGATAAGAGACACCATGACCGAATTGTGGATATGTCATTTCCCAATTTCACGTGAGCAACTTGCGGAGACCAGGCCGCTAGAGTATTAATTCGAGCGGCATCCTCACCCGCGAGTCGGACCGTCTCGGTCCCTCATGCTTCACGGCTGTTCTCGGCAATCCTCAATATTTCCAAGAGAACATGTTGCCCTTAGCCACCCTGGCGGCCACCTTTTGGCTGGCTGCTCCGGCCCGCGCCAGCTATGCCTTCTACGTGGGTAAGAACCTCACCGCGGATGGCAGCGTCCTCATCGGTGGCACTGGCGAGGAAGTCTCGAGCCATTGGCTCCAGCTCTTCCCGGCCCACGACCACCCGCCCAATGCCACCGTCACAGTCGGTGTCACCGAGGCCGCCACCTTCCCGGGAGAGCTCATCCAGATCCCGCAGGTGAACCACACGTTCCGGTACCTGAGCATGGAGTACTCTGACTACGAGGGGTTCCCGGCGCCGCTGACCAATGGCGGCCTCAACGAGAAGGGAGTTGCGGTCCGCGACGTCTGGGCCGACAACCGCCAAGAGCTCCTAGATATGACGCCGAATCCCCAGCATGGGCTGCAGTACAGCGACTTGGCCCGCATCGTCATGGAGCGAGCCAGCACGGCGCGCGAGGGGGTCGAGCTCATCGGGGAGCTCATCAAGCAATATGGCGAGTCCACCTACGGCGGCAACTCGCATCTCATCGCCGACAAGGACGAGGGCTGGGTCGTCTGGGAGATGGCAGGTGGCGCCGGGCTCTGGGCCGCGCAGCGCCTCGGGCCCGACGAGGTCAGGGTCTCCTACCCCGGCTACATCGAGGACTTCCCCGTCGACTTCGCCGACAACCCGGACTTCCTGGGCTCCGAGAACATCGTCTCGTTCGCGGTCGACCAGGGCTGGTGGAACACGACCTCAGGCAAGGCCTTCAACATATTCGACGTCTACGGCCCGCAGGACCCGAGGTACAAGGCCCGCGACGGCGGCTACAAGTTCATGTCCCAGGCCGCCCTGGAGAACGCCACGCTCGCCATGGTCCCGCTGACGGAAGCAAAGCTCATGGAGCGCGTGCGCGACCACCGCATCGCCGACGACGAGGCCGGCTACGGGCAGGTCGTCCGCCTGCACGCCGATATTTCCGACAGCGACATGCTGCACATCTGGAACGCGCCCACGGGCTCCGTCGCCGCGCCCTTCACCCCCTGGTGGCTCGGCGTGCAGTCCATCCCGCCCGAGTTCGGCGAGCACAGGTACCTGACCACGGGCGCGTCGAGCAGCTTCCTCAACCCGGACTACCAGCTCCAGGAGGCCTCGGTCTTTGCCGGGCGCGTCTTCAAGCGGGTGCTATACTACATGTGCTCGGACCCGAACCGGTACCTGCCCGTCGTGACGGAGATGCTGACGCGGTTTGAGAACCAGACCCGCGGTCAGGTCGAGGACTGGGTGGAGAAGTCTGCAAATCTGCTGATCCAGCAGGGTCAAAGAGAGGCTGCCCAGTCTCTCCTTACCTTCTACGCACACTCGCGAGCTGCCGAGGCGTTGGAGATTGGCCACACTCTGAACAATGCGCTTGACGGGTATATCAAGCTTACTGGCCAATGGCGCTCGCCGGTGGGCAGTGAGATCAACGATAGCAACGAGGGCAATGAGACTGTCAACTGCCTGGTTGGATACGACCCAGACCAGCCTGAATACCTGCAGCCCTCTACAGCTCAGAAGCGATTGCTAGGTCTCTGAACAAATTAATTCGACTTCGGCAGATGCGGCCTTGTCGTCTTGAGCGCTGGATCAAAATATTCTCAGGGCCAACTCATATAGAGACGTCATCCTTGGATGAGAGTTAATAATAATTCAATGTTGATATTGCATCTCACAAATTGCACTACATGAAGAGCACGCCTGCTAGCGCTGTCTGAGTTTCCTGCACCGTCTGGATATCATGGCTCCAGCCATCCTCGAGGCACATGTCACGTTGTTGAGTGAGCTTGGACTGCGGATTTCTGAAATGCACTGAACAAAGTTCACTCCGACAACATAGACTTGTGATTATGTCTATCTAAACAGCAGTCAGAGTAACTTGAGCCGACGTCAGACCGTCCGCCGCCGCCGAGACCGTGATCTCTCCCGCTTGCCCAGCCGTAGTGCGCACTATTACCAAAGCCAGACCACTGAAAGCCTTTCGAGACAAAGATGGAAACGGTGTTTGGTCTGACGGATCGCCGTTATCCGTTGACACGATCTCACCCGGGCCAGAAATGGAAAAGATAATATTATCAGTCGCGTAGGGTACGATGTCACCAGACCCATCAGTCACACCCACGGTGATAAACGACAGATCAAGCCCATCAGCCGTGATTGTTGTGCGGTCAGCTGTCGCATTGAGTCCCTCTGCAGGACCGACGGTCCTCTTGCTTTCTTTTGCCCACATGTCCCCATTTTTGTATGTCACCACTCGAATATCCCCGGGCGAGTACGTGACGTTGTCCCAGCGGAATCGATATGTGAGGGGCTCCCTGACAAGGCGGCCGGCCGACTCTCCGTTGACAAAGAGCTCAGCTTCGTCTGCCGACGAGAAAACATGGACTGGAGTGACCTGTCCGACACGATCCGGCCAGCTCCAGTGCGGCAGGATGTGCGCAGTTGGCAGATCATCCCGCCATCGGGACTGGTACAGGTAGAATCTGTCCTTCTTGAACCCAGCCAGGTCGATAATACCGAAATACGAGCTTCGTGACAACGGGGCGGAAGCATACGGTGTTGGTTCCCCGAGGTAGTCCCAACCACTCCACACAAACTCGCCGGCAACATACGGGTAAGTGTCTTGTTGTGTGAAGACCTTATCCGGCCCCGTCCCAAATGATGGCGCATAAAGCTCATAGGCACTGACTTGCAGCGAGGTTGAGTTGCCCCCCGCGCCGTCGCCGACGACCTGGCTCTTATTCCCCACGACTGGGAAGATATACGTGCCCCGCGTGCTCACCGCCGCGGAACTCTCGCTGGTCCAGAGTAGCTTATCTGGATATGTGTCGTGGAACCCCGGGAAAAGACTCGCCCACGAGTTTGCCCGGCCCTCACCCTGGTAGTTGAGGCTCAAGACGTCCATCGTGTCGGCAACAGTGTCGCCCGGCTGCGCCTGGTCGAAGGACATCGTCACGGGTCTTGTTGGGTCTTCGCTATGGATAATGTCGCGGAGTTCCCGCGCAGTCTCCGCCCCGTCGGCGGTTCGCTGTTCCGGGATCTCGTTTCCTATGCTCCATAGTATCACGGAAGGATGGTTGAAGTCACGACGAACAAGCGAGCGCGTATCGGGCTCGTGCCAGTCCGGGAACAACAAGTGATAATCGTTTGGGACCTTGGCCACGTTCCAGGCATCGAAGGTCTCATCCATCACGAGAAAGCCGAAGCGATCCGCTAGATCCAAGAATTCAGGTGCTGGTGGGTTGTGTGACATGCGAAGAGCGTTGGATCCCAACTCTTGGAGCATCTCGAGTTGGCGCTCAGCTGCTCTCAAGTTGAAAGCCGCCCCCAGACTGCCGAGATCATGGTGGTTGTTCGTGCCTCGAGTTCGTATCTTCTCTCCGTTGACTATGAGGCCGTCTGTTCCATCGAAGGCCACCGAGCGGATGCCGAACTGGGTCTCGTATTGGTCGACGATGGAGCCGTTGCCGACAAGCACGGTTGTCACAGCCTTGTACAAGTTCGGCATCTGTGTTGGTGGTGGGCCCCATAACAGCGGGTTCGACACTGTGATGGAGTTTTGTACCGACTGTCTGGTTCCTGCTGCAACTTGGATCGTCGATTCGGGTACCGTCACCACGATTTCATCACTTGTAGCCGGGTAAATGTCAGTCCTAACGAGAGCTTCTTGTGTGGAATTCGCTTTGTTTTCGATGTCCACCTCGATATCAACTGTCGCCTCTTCCGCCGAGACAGATGAGGTCGTGATGCGAGTTCCATACTGTCCAACGTGGACTGGATTGACTTTGAGAAGCCAGATATTCCGATAGATGCCTGCTCCCGTGTACCAACGGGACGAGTCGACGGCATTCTCCAGCCGAACAGCGAGCAGGTTGCCATCGCCAACTTGAACGTACGGTGTCAAGTCGAGTCGAAAAGACGAATAGCCATAAGGCCAACCACCCACAAGAACCCCATTGAGCCAGACGCTCGCATGAGACTGAGCGCCATCGACATCGAGGAATACCGACTTTTCCACGTCCCTTTCTGTTATTGTAAGGTTCCGGCGATACCACCCGACTCCATTGGTTGGTAGTCGTCCCATGCCACCGCTGATACCAGGTGCCCCAAAAGGACCTTTGATTGCCCAGTCGTGAGGTAGATTCACGCTCTCCCATGACGAATCGTCGAAGCCTGCTTGAATATACTCGACATCGCTACCTGGAGGCGTACCGGATGGCCGCTCGTATTTGGTTCCGTTGACAATGAAATCGTTTGCTGAAGGAAGAATCCATGGCTTCAGTACGGGATCGTAAGATAGCGAGTCTGGATTTGACTCAAAGCGCGAGAACTTCCAGTCTCGGTTGATGCTTAGACGCTCCCGTACAGTAGTTGCGGCGGATCTCTCAGTAACGGATCCAGTAGGGTGCGAGAAGACTGGCTGTAGTAGTATTAGAATTAAGAGCCCGAAGGCCTTCTGCACTGATGGAAAGACTTTTAGCATCTTGAAAGCGTACTTGAGATTTGCCAAGTCACTATCGTCATGTTCGTAAAGGAGTCGATTTATACAAGAGCCCGGTCGGCATTTCGCCGAAGTGGACACGCTCGTGATGTAAGTACACCATTCACTCTGCATCGTTTCTCGTATGACCTATCCGCCAAACAAGCGAGTCATTGATAAAAAAGAAACTAAGAATGCGACGTCGGTAGCGAGGAGAACTGCAACATTATCGTACGCGCACCTCTAAACGGGAGACCGATGCGGGGGTCCTGGGATTGCGAGCATTAGTGCGCGGCCAAGTATACCTCCATTCGGGATATAGACGAAGATCACCAATATCTGTGTCATGATCTGTTCATAGCCATGCGTATATGGCTCATAACCGGCATAGCAGGGGTTGATGTTGCTTCAATGGAAAATATCCGCCCCTCCCCCCGCCCTTCCCCACATCACGTCAAGACGTGACGAGACCTACAAGGCATCATCTATAAGTTGGTACAGATTGATGGCCTCATTAATATCAGCTGTAAACCGAATTACACTGGACAACGAAGCAAGAACCTGCTCCTGTCTCGTAGCTACTACAAGTTCACTGTGACAAATTCAAGTTTGGAGTGACTCCTCATAATGAACATTCTAGGTCAAATAAGAACAAGTTGTCAAATGGGCATTTTGAATTTGAATAGTTCATGAACAATGAGGATTCAAGTGCATCCGCTAGGTCTACGGGAGAGAGTTTGATAAAACTTTGCCCTTCCTGTTGTAGGCTTTATACTGTAAATTAAAGAGGATAGACTCAGAGTCTCTCTGTGACCTTGGCACCGCATTTGGGAGCAAGTTCATATTGTAAGTGCAGTTTTCCAGCTCAACATGTAATGTAGTATCTCAAGGCAGGAATGTTCTGCATACAGCTCAAAACAACGGGGAGGGCAAGGATCCCGGCGCAGGCCTTCAACATGTCTACTCACACCTGATAGTGACACAAACATAGTTTTTGAACTTATCAAATGAGGTGTACACGAAAAATGGTTGGGCCATTTTATCTTGACAACTAACTTGCGCAAATGTTCCATTCGTACGGGGAGTGGTTTTATGGGGCTCCTGCCGCGTGGAAGAAATGCAAGCAGTCGACCCAATAGCTGGAACTCCTCTCTCTCATCGAGCTTTGAAAAACAACAACACATTTATGGAGTTTTAAGGTCGCATCCCTGCTTTCAGAAGATCCTTAATTTGAAAAGGTCATTGAAGATTTTGTCTAGATTGCTTCTGATGACTTCCATTCCAAAAACTTTCTCAGGTCAAAAATTTGCCCATGCCTATGTTTGGCATTCCGCGTTCAGTTCCATTGCCCTTTTTGGCATTCAGTACGCAAAAGTGGCCTCAGGAGTATCTGGGATGCTCAGGCAAAGCCTGCCGATGGACCAGGCTGGTTCGCCTGCACCATATGCGGCTGGCATGGGAGCGTTTCCTGATTGTGCACAGAGCGCCACACGGACTTGCCCTATATGGTAGCTGTCAGTCCCAATCCTCGAGCCTATGTCTGTCTGCCTTGTCTGTCTGCCTTGAACGAACATGTTTCTTCCCCCAGTATTCACGAGGGCGCACATTGTACCCTTCGGGGTTGCCGGCATCTCCTGTGATGGACTAGACAGTACCCGCGTACCATGTGTCTTTCATTGGATTAGCGCCGATTTCGAACCAGACCCGGAGTGCCTGGAAATGGAAGTTTCATACCGTAGTAGTTCACCAAGACGTTGTCGTTGACCTGGAATGGCATGATAGCTGACAGAGAGAGGAATAGGCTGAGATGATGCAGTGTGCTTCTGTAAGTGATTCTGTAAATGATTCTGTGAAATCGGTCTTCCGGATTGCTATTGTTCGATGGAAAATCTATTTAATTGCCCTCCAACGTCGTCAAAAGGCATGTCTTTTATACTGCGTCTGGTTGGCAGTGAATCGACACTTGAGCAACTCACGGAATTTGTCTATCACTGACATCTGATCAACGTGCGGCTGTGGTCATTGCACAAAATGTGATTAGCCATTGACTGAACCCCTCACAATGTTTAGTCCGAGTGGAAGTCACCGTCGACTAGGCATCTTGAATGGTACACTCTGTCTACCAAGGTACCTGACCAGCTCCGTCACCCAGTTCTAGTCAATATGCCCAACTCCATTACCCTTCAGCCAGGAAGTGCTGACAAGCGAAAGCAGTGCTTGGATGTTGAAGGCGCGATTTTCCGCATACAGTGACAAGAATGAGGCTCTCCGCTCTTGGACGAACATGAAAAAGCCTGTGAGATCTCGTAGCGGTGCGAGTAATGCTCGAGACGGTCTGAAGTCGGGGACACTCAACGTCACGACACAATGATAAGCAGCACGCGAATTCCAACAATGAGACGTTTTCAGACACAGCAGACATCATATTTATATCCCGTTCACTTGGACTGATGACAATTAATAGTCCAAGCTGCCTGCCGCTTCTAGGGCTCAACAGCCAGATCCTATCTTCTCGAGTCATTGGGTTCAAGCGTAACCAGACGCCTCCTAGTATAAATTAGTATAAATGATGTACCTATGACTTCCAGAATACTGGTGTCCATATTCGCAACACAATCGCCCTGCGCCAGACGCACATGAGGATGAGTGAGACTGTGACGAAGGTGGGGGTGGCACCAACGACTTGATGCGAGTGGGAGTAGGGCCTCGACTGTTTCTCGAGAATTAGTGCACGCCGGCGGCTCATTCAGGGAGCCTCGTACTGTCTGCTGATCCGCGAAAGCAGTCGCTGGTCATGATCGTACTATACAACGATGGGGTGACAAGATCCACTTGCTTTACGTCTTCACTCGTCAGAGCGTCTTTGTGTACCATGTTAGACGAGAGCCTTGTTATACTGTAGATTAGATCTACGTTTTCAAGCACCTGTTGCTTGCGCACACGCTCGAGTATGATAATTTCTTCGACTTTTGAGTGGATCGACGAAAGTCCGAGGCAAATGTGCTATGTTCAGCCTACGTAGTGCATTGCATGTGGGCATGTCCAAGACCTAGCATCGGGTAACTATCCCAACCCAAATCTCAACTTCACATCTACGATGTTTCGCCGTCCAGCAATGAAGCCCCATGAACCTTTCTCCAACAGTAGTAGCATTTATAATTATAGGCTTAACTATGGGAGAGTAAATTGGATCCCGTATTCTCCTGTGTCTGTGGCCGTATGTGTTTAAATTTTGTTATTCTGAGTCTGTGTTTGCTTATTTAGAGCTTGAGGCAGGGTAGCAGCCCGTTATAAAAATCCAAGAATGCGAGCACTGCCAGTCTTCGAGCTAAGTTAGCAGTACTTGCCTAAGGACTGGATTTATAGTGCTTTGTGTGACTTTAACCCCCGACCTCCCTAAAATCAGCCTATACAGCCTGCCTCCGTGACCAAGCCCTACTACAAGTGGCCAGTAGCGTTGGTCAAGGTGTTTGTGAGTAAGGCCCGCGCCCCACAGCTTTAAATGGCTAGATGAGCACTCTACGTAGCAGTTTGGCTTGAAATCCCAAACACGCACTCGTTTAATCCAGCACCAACCCACTTCTTTATTGCAACCGATCCTTTTTTCTTCGAGACCCGCAGCCTTCTACAATCCACTTTCAATCTTATGCACATCCTTCAGCACGGCGGAAATGAGGTATTTCGACGGCTGTCCGTTCCTCAAAGTCAGCCGCTGGCACGACCTGTGGCGTAGCAACATCCCCAACCTCTGCTCGCTAAGACAACAAGCCGGCGTCTCAGGGTTTGTTGCCATCAACGCTGAGCCATGGGGCAACAGCCTCACTGATATTGTCGAAATCGGTATCGCATTCATCCCGCCTGTCGACATTGAGGCGCTGCAAGGCCCTCCCAGAAGCCTGGACTCACTTCAGACCCGATACCCAATACAAGTGAGTAAGATCCGGGTCGCCGACAGGGAACAAGGCCGGCGAATGAAGCGCGAATCCTTCATCCTTGGGCCAACCCACATCGTCGAGCCTGACGCTGTCCACGAGACTCTGCAGCGTGTATTCCAGTCATTCCGCGATGCGCTGGGTCCGCAGGCTTCCCTCACTCTGATTGGTTTCGACCTGGCTTTCGAATTTCGTGTCATGTCGAGCACGTATTTGGGTATCACAGAGCACGTCTCATCTTGGGTCGACCTTCAGGAGATTATCAAGGATATCTCATCGTGCACCAACCGCAGTCCCAGCATGCGCGAATCGCTCATCGCATTCGGCTTTGAGGGCGATAATCAAGCGATTCTACCAAATCGGATGGCACACAGCGCTGGAACCGATGCCCTCCGCATTATCGCGCTGCTCGTCAACTTGCTCACCCTCTCGCCAGATGCCACACTGGAGACCGGTGCGCAAGTGGGTGGGCACCGGCAGAGTGGCACGTCGACACATGAAGGCCAAGAATCAGTTCGCAGGCCGGCCAAGCCCAATAGAATCTTATCCCTTTAGAGCACGGGTGAGACTCAACGGGGGGTCGGCTTTAACCATGCAGCAGCTGGCTGATTCCTTCTCGAGACACGGCCCATCGGCCATCGGGATTCATGGAGGAAAGAAGGAAGGCTATGTTTGTCTTCCCAGTCTCGACGAGCTGGATCAATTCATCGAACAGACAAACGGGTCTTCGGCAGGCACGCTGGGTCTTTGAGCGTTTACTACTGTATGAAGGGACCGCCTACGGCTTCAAAAGAGCACGTATACGGATTAAGAACGAAACCACCCTTCGGCAGGCAATGGACAATTCTGGGACGCAATTTCCGAATTTGATTCCCAGCTCACTGCTTCGCGAACCGCTTCCGAACTTTTAGAGTCTCTAGGAGCGGCATCGGCCGCCGCAATCGAGCAAAAGAAGGTGCTTAGAAAGCAGAAGAAAGAGAAAGAGAAGGAGAAAATCGACTCGGAACGAACGTGTTCGGACTTTGTTGAGAGCGTCGACGACCTTGGACTCCGAGAGTTGTGGGGTTAGGCTACCTAGGTACTCATCAAAGAGAGAAAGAACAATGAAGGAGACTAAATGATCTATGTCTTCAACCTAGGACATAGATGCTCATTGAAGTGGCCTGTTACTAAATAGCCAAGTGAATGCCATATTTACCACCCCACCAGCTACCATTCATATGAGTAGGATAAGTATTGGCCTTTCTGGCATAGAGAAGTCGGGACTTCGGATACAGTAGGGTCACTCTGGCCGTGCCACCCGCAGGCTACAGTAGTCGAAGCCCACTCACTGGCCCGGCGGCTAATCCTGCGCGCCTAAAGCAGCTCCCCTCCAGAGCTCGAGGCGCAGTGCCAGAATGTCACGAAATCCAGGAATGCGGCCACTGTCAGTCATCAAGCTAGCGTAGCAGTGCTGGCCTATGGACCGAACCCATGGCGCCCAGCTAGGCATTGAAACCAATAAAACAAGTTTGTTTGTCCATATGGTTGTAATATGCTTTCGTCATGCATAATGCATGTGTAACATTCAACCTCCGACCTCCCCAAAATCAGCCTGTACAGCATGTTCATCTTATTTCCTTCCGGAGGCGAGTTTAGTTGTTCGCTACCCACCCTACCGGGCTGCCGGGGCAATTCAGCCTAGCACACACAGGCACACTGCACACTTGCAGCGGATGGTCGACTGAACGGGGGACTTTTCCCCGGCTTCATTTCCTTCTGCGGGTCAGTGTGCGGGGGAATCGGGCCTACAGTTGACGGGGATCGGCAGTCTAGGGCGGCAAGCGCCGCGGAATACGACCGTACGTATCAACTAGAATCCGGGTATAAGTCATGGCCTGGCGCGTTCGCGATCCCATTGTTTGGGCAGCGCAGTTGTTTGGTGCCGTTGCCTCATATCTCTGCGCGAGTGTTGACAGGATGACCATCCGTAGTCTCCTGAGAGCGTTGGCTCTCTTAGCCCCCTTGGCAGCCTCCACGCCATCGCCTGCCAGCCTTAAGTCGGACCTGACAATTCTGCTCGATAATAATTTGCAAGGTGAGCCGAGACAAGAACTGGCGTCACGGCCTGAACAAAGCTTACAAATTGCACAGGAGCCAATAGTCCCACAGCCGACTCGGGAGTGATTGTCCTCAGCCCCAGGTCCTATCAAGATGCCGTCTCGGGCTGTCAAGCTTTGGGCGAGGATCTCTGGTCCCCTGAATTAGGCCCGGCAAGCATCCAACCGAATCTGGACTACTTGGTCTACGAGGGCAGGGCGGAGGAGGACTCGAGCTTTTGGATAGCCGCCCAGAACAATCAGACTCGTGCCCTCAGTGCCTCAGGAAGCGTCACAACAGCAGAACCTGAACAGGAATTGAGAGTTCTGTGCACGCAGTCGGCACCTTTTGCAAGCTCTGACTCGACGGACACAAGCGAAAAGTGGCAAATCTCTGTGTCCTCGAACAATGAGGAACTTGTCGGGTCAGTACAAGCCGATGAAATTCATTATCCTGCCACAACTAATTTTTGCTCCAGTTTCCGCGATCGAACATCTTTTCGCTTCTATGGGGTTCGTTATGCCCCCCAACCAGAGAGGTTCACATATTCCGTGCCATACGCAGGGTCCAACGGCTCTGTCTCAGCAACCAGCTTCGGCTCCGAATGCGCCCAGGGCACGGCCGGGTCCGAGGACTGTTTGTTCCTGAACATATGGACGCCTTACCTGCCGACCGAGGACAGCAAAAGTGATAAGAGTGCGTTGAAGCCCGTTATGTTCTGGATCCATGGCGGTGCGCTTATCGGGGGAACGGGAAACGACAACACATTCGACGGCGGCAGTGTCGCCTCCAGGGGAGACGTTGTCTTGGTCGCCATCAACTACAGGCTGTCGACACTCGGATATCTCGCCCTGGACGATGGCGTCACTAATGGCAACTTCGGTTTGGCTGATCAGATAAATGCCTTGGACTGGGTGCAAGCTCACATCCAGGATTTCGGTGGTGACCCAGACCGTGTCACAATAATAGGCCAGTCCGCTGGCGCCGGCTCGGTCCGGGCACTTCTGGCCTCTCCTGAGGCGGAAGGAAAGTTCGCCGGAGCGGTCCAAATGTCCAACGTCGGCAGCCTTGGCCTCGGATCAAGCTATTCCCACTTCTACACCATCGAGGAATATGTAGACGCCATCGCAAACCCAATCCTCAACGCAACAAACTGCACAGAGGCAGATTCCCAAGTCGACTGTCTCCGTGCTGTACCTGCGACCACGCTCTTGGGCCTCAGCACCACGGCTCGCTTCTTCGTTGTGGACGGCACCTATCTCACCACAGAAAACCTGACGCTGACCGGGCCCGAGGCCCCGTACAAGCTGATGCTGGGTTTGATGAGAGAAGACGCCGGCGCGTTCCTGCCGTTCCCGACCACGACGAACGAGACAGAGTACCTCGAGGCAAATGGTTTCAACGTCTCGCAATCCACGCTGGATGAGTTGTTCCCGCTCCCCGATGGCTCAAACCAGACCCTCAACATATTCAACGTCACCGAGCGCCTGGCAACAGACAGCATGTTCAGGTGCGACGCCGAGGCCACGGCCTTCGCGGGCCTCGAGAGCGGCAGGTACAGCTCGGTCTACGCCTACGAGTTCGAGCGGTCGTACCAGCTGACCAACTACCCGGGCACGAGCGTGTGCCAGCCGCCCGTCACCGCCGAGCACCCGTACGGGGACCCGAGCCTCCCCTACTCGAGGTGCCACTCCGGCGAGCTCTACGTCGTCTTCGGCAACGTGGCGTTCCAGGGCCTGCCCGAGCGCGACGGGAATGACTTGCCCTTCGAGCAGCTGACCCTCGACTCTTTCACCTCCTTCGTCAGGACCTACGATCCAAATCCTGACCAGGGCTTCCTCGACGCCAGGCGCTACACCAACACCAGCGCGGAGCTGGAGAGGGCCGGGGCGTGGAGGCCGGCTACGATGGGGGACCTGACGCTGAGGGCGCTGAGGTGGGAGCCGTATCAGGACTCTTTTAGGGAGTTGCAGCAGTGCGAAGCGCTCGGGCTGCCTCTGACATATTGGGCTTGAGCTCTTGTACATATACTAGTGATGTGGAGAAGAAGTAGTTCCAGTTGAAATGAGTGATCATCTTTGGAATTTGATTTATTTCTCTAACTGGATATGCGACACAGTGGTATGAAATCGGTCCATCCTCTCCAGCTGCTAGGTTCTCGAGGACATGCAGCAGTAGAAGCCACAGGTCTCGACTGATCGGACTGAAATGAGACGCGCATTCTGTTTCGAAAACAAGATGTGAAGAATTTGGTACCTCCAAGTTTACGAGTGCAATCTATAGATGCCTCGTTGCACCTCGGTCAGTGATCTGCCAGGCTTCATTCCCAGGAGAGCTTTGACACAATCCTTTGGTTGCCAGTTTTGCCCTGGATAAAGGACTGGAACAATTGGCATTGACACAATTCATTTGTTCCTCAGGTGCAGTGTTCCACCTCTTACCTGGCCTTTGTTTGCCTCTGGGCGTGCAAAGCTTAGTAGATGGTATGATTGTCAATATAAATCTGGGTTTGTATAGCCTATGTTGAGGGCCCCGTCTTAGTACCAACCGGCTCATAATCCCTTAGAAACTTACAGTGGTCCCAAAAGTAGAGAGATCTTGACAACCCATTGCCAGCAGGAATTGCAAACCGTTGACAATAATATTGCTCTACCCGAACACGTGCTCTCAATGATGGGATCCAATTTCAACATGATGGTATCCATCTTCAGGGGTTTCGGAGAGTTTCTCTTTCATCTGCTTTGGCTGGCCATGGCAGAAGGACTGACTGTTGAATTCTTTCAGTCAGAAATCCAGATTATACGGTCCAAAGTTAGCGAGCACTCGGACGAGCTGGAATCACCTGTAACGGAGAAATTTCCGGAATATGTAAGCTTCCACCACCTTCACCGTCAGCTGTCAAATCACTAATCTAATCATTCTATAGATTGATCCTTTCTACAATCCCGATCACCCATTCTGGAGAGATGAGTAGTATGATACAAGATTTAAGCGGTTGGTCATCTACAAGGGTCCTTGAAATATACATGGATAACGATCCCATGTCGTGCTCAAGGCACAGCATTGGCGTTTGATTCAAGCATTGTTTCGCAAGTTTGGTACATAGACTTCATGCATTTTGGATAAAAGTTGTATTTCCACCGAGGTTTGAGGATAATATACAATGAAAGTGTTCTGATCTTGAAGATTTGCAGGTTTACAAATGAACATTGGTACTTGCTTATAAGTATTTATACCATCCCCGTTTCGTCCCGTTCTCCCTCATTTCATTTATTCTAAATCAACTGAATAAACCATTGAGTCTCTCCAGCTACTGCCTCACTGGTTTGTCACTTCGGAAGCCCGCTTGAACAAATCCAACATCCGGGGGAGATCTCTGTGTTAAGGCCGGCGCTCCGAACCTAGTAGGCGGTTTAGACGTCGGAACTACAGCTGGCGGCCTGCCTGTGGCCCAGCCGGTAGATAGTCCAAAAGGTTCCGATAGAGACGACGGCTGCTATGGTCCTGGTGGTATTCCAGGCGTTGGTACTCTAGATGACATTCCTCTCGGTTGGTCTCGGTGGCAGTCCAAAAGGCGGCGGCTAGAGTCCTGGAGGTTGCTGCTGCTGAGACCTCTTACGGTCCTCCTCGTCCTCCCTGCGGCCCTTGAGATGGCTAAGGCGGTCATACCGGGGGCAGTGCCCCAGGAGGTATCACGGGATGTTTCTCCGTGGGTTCTCCCCCCTTAGGTCGCCGCCCTGAACCATATTCAGCCAAGAGTCTTGATACATCAATCCGCGAAGGGTTCAGTGGGGGATCGCTCGTGGCTATCCACAACTGTTTAATTTTGGAAAACGACGGATCTCTTAAAAGAGCAGTCGCTGGGGGCCAATGCTGCAATCTATCGTGGTGATTCCACAAAGAGTAATGATACTCGACACCATTTTTAGTGAACTTAGTCGCTGGGTCCGTCCACCACTGACACACTGTCGCGAGGGTGGCACAATACCGGTTGGCCTTATTGATCATGTCTGGAATGGCATTTGGATCAGGATTGCCTTTTACGGCGTTGACGAGATTGGTCACCGCCCGTGCAAAAGGCGAAAAGAGTTTTTCGTGGATGTCCCGATAGCTCAGACCTGTATAATTTTGGCCCCCTAGTCCTTGTATCATCCGCGCACGTGTAGAGGCGTAACTGTCAGCTTTTAGTGGCAGATCTGTCTCTTGGCGACCAATCGCTAGATAGGTCTATCTCAACTGTGTGACGAGTGGAATGATCTTTACTACTCACTGATTTATAGTGCGTATATATTCGGGCCAGCTCATCCCGTTGTTCGGCACAAGCCCGTGCTCTGCTGGCGTTTTGAAGGACAAGTTAGCCGGGAGGAATTCTCAATCCAGCGCGCTCAATCGCTCATGGTGACAGGCTTCGGCGGTAGAGACAAACGACTTACACAACCAGATCCCAGTCTCTGGGGTTATACCATAATAATTGATATACAGGTTTCTCATGAATCGGTCAAATGCTACGCTCTGGTGCCGCGCCCTGCCGAATCCCAAATTCCACATCAGGGCGTCGAATCTCAAGTCCGCTCCGTGGACAAAGGCATTCACATGCTCCAAATGACTGTGCATTAGCGTTGGCTGCCCATTGACAGACACCTTCCCTAGGCCCAATCCGTTCCCGTCGGTATCATATTTGGCATCACTCCTTAAAGACCGAAAACGTACATCCATCCACATTCTACAGGCCTGGCTCAAGAGATCCCACAACCACCCAGACTTGCTACGGTCCGGGGCAAGCCTGGGGAGTGCAGCAACCATAGGCCCTTGAGGCCCGTCTCGTTTCTCGCTTATTGGAAGGTGAGCCTCTGTCTCTCCTAATTTCTGCCGGTATGACGTGCGACTGGTTAACAGTTCTCGGTGTCGTTTATACAAGGCCTCGAATAATGGCCCAGCCTCCCTGTTGCCTAGGACTCGTTTGCAATCTGGTCCAGCACCCAGTTCGTTCAAGTCCACTACCGCTTCCGGCCCTTTTGCCTCCCGGATAGCTTGATCCAACCGTCTGACGATATTCTGATCCGTTTGCCACTGATCGGGAATAACAGGTAGATCCTTGAGGTACAGAATCATCTTGTCCTGATGCCACCACTTAACATTGTCTGCCCCATGAAGGTTGTTAATCTTGTCTCGGCCAGATGTAACAAAGGCACTCGCAGGTCTGTCGTCAATATCCATCGGGTCCCCACCGCCGGCAGGAGTGGCGGCAGGCCTGGCCTGCAGGACAGCAGCATAGGTAAGGGCAGGAGTAGGAGTAGGAGTAGAGGCAGGAGTAGAGGCAGAAGCAGAGGCATTAAGAGAGGCACCCCGACCACCTCTCGAATCGCGGCCACGGGTACCACGTCGGGAACGGCGAGCAAGCTTAGCACTGCGTGCACCTCGACAACATGTGCCATCGTCATCTGGCGACCTAGCCCTCTTTTGGCCTGCTGCCTGCATCGTGTGCACTGCTATTAGGATGCTGGCGGTTGCTGATGTGTCTTTTACGGCTAATATAGCACCTGCCTAGTAGGTGTCAGATGTGTTGCTTCGATTCCCCGAGGCAGGAGACACAACCTCCTTGGATGCGTTGAGGTTTGCTGTTCCTGCTGCGGCTCTCAAATTTATTGCGGGATTTAATTTATGGAAAGAGGTGGGTTCAGAGCCACTCAACACAGGACTGAGACCGCATGCTTTTGTTACAGAAGTTGTTGCTTGGGTGTGGTGTGGCCCCCCCTGGAGAACATCACCATTATAATGGTTCCAACAGTGGAGCTATAGTCACAACCATATTTCATTGATTGCTACTCCGCATCCGGGAATATCATAAAGACAATCATAGTTGCAATGAAATTTGACAACTTCGTACACCCTTGAATCCCAGCGTTTCCACAAAGAAGTAATTTGAACAAAGAGAGTAGAGGCTCTGGGCACTCCGGAGGAAGTTAGCAGGCAAAGTCCAGAGGTTGTTCTTTTCTTTTGAAGTAGACACATTGATACATGAAGAAGTACTATTTTCACAGGAGATAAGTTGCCAATAGTGATTGACATATAATCACCCGGGTGGCTGTGGTGTGATACTGGTAAATTACTTATCGGCGTTTCGATGCAGTCATCCTGGTACTCCTGAAATAGTTGACGCTGGGCAGCAATTGTGCTGAACAATAGTCTGAGTTGAGAAACAACTTCTTTTCTAAAGAGAGAGTAGGAAAAAGAAAAACGCCCTGAGCTTTTGCTTGTCGGTAGTACTGGGCTACGTACATTCTTATATGCGTTGAGAATACACTGTATCAATGCTACTTAGACTAGTGTACCTACCTAGGTAATAAGTACTATGACATCACTGAATCCTTCTTGATGACACATCTTGCCATCAGTTATCCTATCTAATCATTCCACCAACAACGGAGTCCTCCTCCGTCGTCTCAAATGCTAGCCATCCCAATCTATTCGAGCTGGCAGAAATGAGTACTTCCTCCACGCCCCTGGCAGGCAAGACTGCCGTCGTGACGGGGGCTTCGCGCAGCATCGGCTACGGCATTGCCCTGAAACTGGCCCAGCAGGGTGCACATGTGAGTGTTGCTTGTTCTCGAACAACCTTGCGCTCTCCGCTGATGCCGCCCTCAGGTCGTCCTCGGGTACACGTCCCCGTCCAGCGCACCCAAGGCCGCCGAGCTGAAGGCGAAGATCGAGTCGCTGCCACACCAGCCCAAGGCCCACGCCGTGCAGGCGGACCTGGGCACGCTCGATGGGCCGGGGCACCTCATCGACGAGACCGTGCAGTGGGCCACGTCCGCCGGCGCGGCCGCCAAGGTTGACGTTCTCGTCAACAATGCGGGCCTCGAGCGGGTCAAGGGCCTGGGCGAGCTCAGCGTTGAGGACTACAGCGCCGTTTTCGACGTCAACGTGCGGGGCACAATCCTGCTTACGCAGGCTGCGCTGCCTTATCTTAACCCTAACGCCCGGATAGTAAATATCTCATCAGTGGGCGCCAGGGCTGGGTTCAAGAATCTCAGCTTGTACTGCTCTTCTAAGGCTGCTTTAGGTATGGTCACCCTCAGTGCTCTGATGGGATATTAGTGATTTGTGTGACTGGTGTCCTTGCTCATTTTTTGCTGGGTGCGGGCCATGTCTGTCTACACTCTTTGTCGAGAAGCCCAACAGGACAGTCACTGGTGAATCTGATGCATACTAACGACTATCAACGGGAGCAGAGGGTCTGACGCGCTGCTGGGCTGCCGAGCTGGGTGGAAACGGGACGACGGTGAACGTGGTGAGCCCCGGACCAGTGCAAAGTGAAATGCTGGACAACATCCCCAAAGAGATCGTCGAGATGCAGAAGCAGCAGACACCGGTGCAGAACCGCCTAGGTACCATTGAGGAGATTGCAGATGTGGTGGCATGGCTGGCCGGACCTTCGAGCGCATGGATCACGGGCCAGACCATCAGTGCAAGTGGTGGATGGGCTATGTATTGAGGGCGATGGCAAAACATGAATGATTGAGTGCAAATACAACTCTCTCGTCGCCGTCAGTCTCTAGCCGCTTTCCATGAAGACCAAGAAGATTGCATTAAGTCAAAAAATTGAGACAGACGGGAGCCATGACCGTCAAATTTCGAAGTACGGCAACCAACCACATAGACCACCGCTCACTTCTTGCGAATTTTACTCCCATACAAGATAATGTATTCAAGCCGTACACACATTGATTTGCCACAGAATCCCAGCCTACTATACATCTGACTCACGGATCGCAATCTGTCGCAGTAGCCAAGTCCTCCCACAGCTTCATATTTACCTTGTGCTTTTCGATGACCTCTCCCACAACTCCATACGTGTCCCTGCCCACAAGCAGCCTCGGGGGCAACTCCCGCCCCTGGCACGACCCGGAAGCTGTGAGAGCATCCACAATAAGCCGAGCCGCCTTGACAGGGTCCCCAGGCTGGTTGAGGCTATACGAATCAAACGCAGCCAGAGTATCCTTGATAGCGCCCTCGCCGAGATCCTCAATAGTCCTGCCCGACCGCAGCTGATGTCCCGGCACCAGGAAGTTCGTCCGCGTGTAGCCCGGCTCCACGGACGTGACCCTGATGCCCAGGTGCGCGACCTCGGCGCGCAGCGACTCGGCCAGGATCGTCGCGCACGCCTTGGTCGCGCAGTACAAGCCCGCACCGGGCGTCCCGCGCCACCCGCCGATGCTGCCGAGGTTGGCGACGACGCCCGAGCGCGCGGCTCGCATGACGGGGAGCACGGCGCGGATCATATTGAGCTGCCCGAAGACGTTGGTGTTAAAGATGGCCTGGGCCTCCTCCCGGCTGGCCTCCTCGACGCCGCCGGCGAGTATGTAGCCCGCGTTGTTGACGAGGATGTCGATGCGACCGGTTGGGGTCTTAGACGTGATGCCCTTCACTGCTGCCGCGAGGTTGTCGTCGCTTTCTGTCACGTCGACGCGCTCTGTGATGGCGCCGCGCGTGGCGAGGTCTCCCAGCTTGGACGGGTCACGGGCTGTGGCGACGACGGTGTCTCCCCTCTCGAGAGCCGCCAGTGCTATCTCTCTGCCGAGTCCTGAGGCACAGCCTGTTATGAGCCAAACCTTCTTGTCGGTCATGATGTCTTGTTGAGTCTGTGTAGTTAATGTACTGAATATTGTCAGAAGTACACGAGATGAAAGTATAACTTGACGGATGATTATCACCAAAGGTAAGATGCTGACTCTAGATATTATCATTTAGTCTATCCAAATCAGCTGTGCTGCAAGTCTTATATGTAGAGCTCCTATTGCGGCGTTTGGAATAATCGCCGAAGGGGTGGACATAGGATGTATGCACATGTCGGCGATATTGCTGCACACAGCATGCCCACCCCGCGAATAATCGGTAGGATAAAGAAGCCAGGATCAAGTAGTCTACGCTTTCCTCTGATATTTCAAGGCGGGAATGGCCTGAATACAACTGTTATCGATCTCTGCTGGCCGGTGTGCTAGGTGATTACATGCAGCAATAGCTTCAAATGCCAAGGAATGGTGAGCATCGCAAGAAACACTAACTAAAGATAAATTAGTTCAGCATTGGGGGTAAAATGCCTAACACCGTGTTGTAAAACGTTGGACTCGACCATATATATAAGTATGTAATCATTTTTTTCAAGGTTAACCCACAGCCTCTTAGCAGTCGAGGAACTGCAGACAACTACTGCCTGCCATCGCCGATGTTCAACCGCAAAACAAAGCCAGGGAAGAGAGATCCTTGCTCACGTGGGACGGCTGGAGATCAGCTCCGTACAGTAGTGTCGATTTGATCACACGTAGCACCGGCCGTCAGCACCGGTCTTACGGTGAACCATTGGCTGCTTATTTGTCGATCCACCAGCTGAAAAAGTGTCAGCTTGCACATGCTCATGTCGTACTTAGCGCAGAGTCGAGCCCGGACGCGGGAAGCTGCGAGCACCAATAAATTAGGCTGTAAGCACGCCCAGGGAGACCACATCAGCAAGTCCTATCGCCGCTTGTGGGCATCCGAAAGGTTTCTACGGCTGAAATTCAAAGTTCATATCAGAGGGAGGCAAAAAATCTCGTTGGCCATGCCTCACAATGGAGAACCGACTCATCACCGTCCAAGACTTCCGCGCCTGCTCGCCAGGCAGCACCGCGCAGAGGACGACATGGGCCTCGCAGTGCGACTGGGAGCGCCACAAGGAGCGCATCATCGACCTGTACAAGTTCCAGGATCACACCCTACGAAGTGTGATGCGCATCATGCAGCATGAGCAAGGCTTTGTCGCAACGTAAGTGAGCCCACTGGCACTCAGGCACACGCACATACGAGCCACACAGCCCCTTTGCCACCGTATATCCTCAGCCCCCGTACTGACGGCCAACAGGCCCAAGATGTACAAGTATCACCTGCGCAAATGGGGCATCCAGAAGAACCTCCGCGCAAAGCAGGCCCGGGAGCTGTTGCAGCAGACCAAGCAGGGGGACAGGCAGGAATCCGAGTACTGCATCGGCGGCATCAGGGTCGACCAGGAGCGGCTGCGGAACCTGCTCAAGCGGGCATCCAAGTCGCAGTACCGCGGCGCAGCAGAGCCAACAGGGGCGTCACCACCACCACCACCACTACCACCAGGAGGGACCCCGGGTTTAGCGGGAGTCTTCCCCGGAAATGAGAGCACAGTATCGTCGTCGCCCTCACCAGTACCAACAGCCCGCCTCCGGCCGCCGCACCCCACACCACAGCTGGAGCAGATGCTGCACGCGCTCCGGGCCTACGTGAGCGGGAGCTTCGACACCGGCCGGTGGTCGCGGTCCCACGTGCCTTGGGAGGACGAGCTCATCGTCGCCTCCCACAACTGCGCGTGGTCGGCGGGCCGCCTGATGAACTCGGGCCACGTCGCGCCCGCGTTCCGGCTGCTGGGGATATGCATGGACTCGTGCCGGCACCTCCTCGCGTCCGACACGCCGTACTTCCCCGTGGGCATCTACGCCGTGCTGTTCGAGTTCTCCAAGCGGCACGAGGTCCTCACCAAGGCCGTGCTGGCGTTCCTGCGGGACCTTGCCCTCGTCGTGCACGGCTCCCGCAGGCACCCTGTGTATGTACTGTTCGAGGGCATGCGCCAGATGACGTCGGAGCAGATGTGCCAGTGCGCGTGGGCCGTGTCGTCGTCGTACCACCAGGCTCTTCTCGGTGGGCTGGGCCACGATTCGACTTCGGAGGCCCAGATGAAGGCCTTGAATGGGCGTGGTACCAGCTGGGTCGCTGCGTACGGCTCGGTAGATGACGTTAATGTCGAGGTTGCCCTCCGGCAGAACCTTGAGGAGGTGTCGAAGGGTGACACGTCCAGCTTTGAGGCGTTGGAAGCAAAGCTGCGCCTCGCAAATTTCATGCTGGACAGGGATCGGTTCGACGAGGCGCGGACTCTGGCAGAAGAGGTTATGTCGCAAGCAGAAAAGAATGGCCCGGACGCGCAGGACGCCTACCTCCTGGACGACTGCTACCGCATCCTCTTCTGGATCTCGAGGCACGAGGGAACGTCCGAAGAAACCAGGAGCGCCGCCACGAGGTGGGTGGACATGTGCACGACGAGGCTGGGCCGGTGGCACGAGCTGACAGTCGACGCGCTGGGCGAGGTCGCTGAGTACCACGGTGATATCGGGAACGCCGAAGAGGCAAGTAGGCTACGGCTGGAGCATGACTCCGCCATGAAAGGCATGTGCGAGCGCCTGGAGCGCCTCGGACTGGGCTATGAGGGAGCCACTCCCCAGAGGAGGACGATGTTGTATGGCCGTACCTCACAGCAGGCATAAATCTGCTAAGAATTACTGTTGGTGCGGAGCACAGTGTATGTAATACTTGTATACAATAGCCCTACCCTGGGAGGTTTTGTTTCTCTCAGCACCACGAAAGCACTCTGCGAGGCCTGGCCCGCGTGGTGAGCGGCTTGCTGTAACCAAAGTTACAGACCAATTCGAAACCGCCCATGGACAAGTGGAACACGAGGTTCAGTGTACAAGGCCTTCGTTAGCCAGAGCCTTATCCCATATCGCAGGAGTAAAATCCCACGCCTTTTCTGCGAATCCACGGCTGTGATACTCCTTCAAGATATCGTTGTCCGGTACGACGTTGCTGTGTCTATCAACCCTCCAAGAACCAGGCTCGAAGCTGTCGCTTGTGAGGTGAAAAGCGTGCCTCTCTCCAGACTCTTTGATATTCATTCCGAAGTAACGAATAACCCAGCCGGAAAATGTTTGCACGAAAGACAGGAACAGCCATTTTAAGAGCCCAATCTTCTCCCTGGAAGGCAAGTGCTCCTTCGTACGCGGGGTGTTGGTGTTGACGAAGCCTGGGGTAGCATGCAGGAAGACAATCTGTCCCTGCGGAGATTGTGCTGCGAGATAATCAAATGATAGGCTTGTCAAGAGGGTGGTATGATTCACAACCGCGCGAATTCCCCATTGCTTGTCAAGATTCAGGTCATCTTCGTCAATCTTGGTCTCCTTGGTGCCGTTGAGGATGGACAGGACGCGCGCAGGACGCTCGCGACACTGGTTTAGGAGCGGCAGTAGGTTCGAGACCAGTCTGAGGCGCGAATAGTACGAGACTGCGAAGCACGTTTCAAGCCCTTCCTTGGTATCTGGAGTGCTCTTGTGTTAGTACGTGGACATCATCTGAAATCAGGTTTGGTCCATACATTTGGCTCCAGCGAAAGGCATGCCGCCGGGGCTCATGCAGAGTGTGTCGACCTTGCGCTCGGCGGAGAGGATTTGGCTGCATGCTGTGTCGATGTCCGAGATCAAGGATACCCGTGCCTCGACATAGATGAATATGTTGCTGGGAGACATGGCTCTGAGCTGATCAAGCCAGGGAGCATGGCGTTGCTTGTCCCTCCCTAAGATGTAGAAGGTCGACGAGTGCAGCATGGTAGCCAGTCGCTCCAGGGTAGCCCGGCCAATGCCAGCAGTAGCGCCTGCAAAGACACACACGAACCCGCCGTGTTGTTCCTGCGCGTAGGCGAGGTTGCTTTCTGCGATTGCTGTAGCGCCAACCATGTCGTTATTGGAGACAAGACTGCCAGGGTGATAGCAAGCAACACGAACGAAAAGAGGCGGAAGTAATGACGAGAGTGGGGCAGATGAGCAGGAAGGAGGGTTAGCAGACATCGCTCATTGCAGTGGGGGGGGGGGGGGAAACTCGATACTAAGCAATGGTTGGTGCATGTTGGTTGCAGCCAACAGCTTGATGTGCCTGGATGTCACATTGCTTGTTAAGATAATCCCAACCTATCCTCTTATATAACAAGCCTGCTGTTCTTGCGGAGGTCTAGGCAAAAGAGTTTATGTATGTGGCATCGCCCTCAAAAGCTGATGACGAAATATCAGTCAAACCTATCGGTATTATCGCCAGGCTGGTTGGTATCAGTATCAACAAGAGGAACGAGAGTTAAGTGATTACCAAATTCCGATGACAAATCACTGGATTTATTTGATTATTCTTGCAATATGCTCTTCCATTCGACTTCTCCACCAGGTAGGTGCCTCCTGGTTGTGCGCTTCCAAGGCTGATGCTATTCAAGTCCTGCACAAATATTTCTACCGCTTGCCATGGAAAATTGATGCAAGTAGCGTCAGGAAGGGTAGGTCAAGACCTCCATTCCAGAATTTTGAAACAGACCTATTGAGCATTGACTTTAACGTAGTAGAAACTCCTTCGCCCTCTAATTGGCTTTCCCCCCTGGCCTGAATAAAAATGTTGCGATGAAGTCAACCTAGACCAACCATAGTCGAACACTCAGTTTTTAGGCACATGTTCGCCAGCAGGTTCTGTATCTGGGCCGACAAGATATAGCCAACTCATATGTGGTCATGATTAAGGGGGAGATATACAGTGACTACCATGAGAGGGATCCGAAAAGCCCTACGACACATCACACTGACGACAATGAACATTGTCTAAGACCTATCACACCGAGTCACTTACAGACTATCACGCAAGGTCTCGCCTTGACAGGCGTTGCTGGCCCGGTCTTGCCACGAGAGCACCAACCCGGCCCTGGATCTGACCACCCGCATGTGAGACACACACACACACACACCCACGCACTCCTTCCTGGCCGTCCAGATCCAGACACGTCAAACTCCAGGCGTGGCATGCTTATGGGCTTAGAGTACGTATGTGCGGTGCGTGGTGCCAGCCACTGTGGCAGCCGTTGCTTACTATTCCTGAGACACGGCTTGTCTCGCCGGCATTGGGAATATAATACGTGTGCACAACGGGGGTATGACCGGAACAGTCTCAGTGGTGAGCAGAAAAAGCAAGGTCGTTCCGCGGGTTGACCGGTCGAAAAAGCAAGCCTGGCTTGGGGACATGCCGCTTGCGGCCTCGCAAACTGATGCCTCCGGATCCAGTACCGGGTCTACGAGTGACACGTAATCAGTGACGCTGGGAAATGCTTCGGTGGTCCGTTATTTTCTTTGACACCTTGGCTCACAAACAAAAGAGGCCCCGAGGGTGCCTGGGCATTGTCTTCCTGCGAATGGACAAGATCCGAATGTAACCAACCTTTCCAAGCCAGAGCGTCGCCATGCCCAACTACTATGTCATTCAACGCCAACTAGGTGACAAATCACAAATGTCGTGCGGCGAGAGATGAACTGGTTTACATGCTCGAATTCTTCCAACCGCGACAGAAGGTACTGCACTATAAACGTGGCTGCAGTACAACAGAAAACAAGCTTGCCTTTTCTCAACGCGCTCAACTCCAGCAGCCAGCCGTGATCCTTCCCAAATGCTCCGCGCCCCTGCCCTGCGCCGGCCCAGAAACGAGATGCGAAGTCTACCCAGCCGAGCCCATATAAGACTACCTTCTGAGGTATCGAAACAGCGCGTGCGTACATGCGCATAGACAGGGAACTACTCCCATTGGCCCAAACTGCAGTCGCCACGTATGGTACAAAGTAAAAAGACCCAGAGGCAATCTGCCACGTAAAATATACAGAAGAAAAAGAAAGCCAACGCACTGGAGCCCCGTGGAACCCACTCAATGGCCTGCTCCCCGGATGGCGGCAGATACCCTGGTCCAGGGGGCCGTCCGCGACCAGTCGATCTTCTTGTGGCCGGGAGCGCCGCCGCCGAAGCGCTTGGCCTGGTCGGCGTGGAACGCCTCTGATACTAAAAGGGGCTCCTCGATGGGCATTAGCTGCGCCTGCGATGAGTACGGCAAGACCTTGGGCTTGCGGGGCGCCGCCTCCTTCTTGGGCGCGTTCTTCTTTCGCTGCTCGATGCAGATCTCGTTGAGCTCCTTCATGTCGGACGTGATTTGCGCCTTGATGAACGCCAGGTCCGTCGTGGAGGCATCCTCCTTCTTCAGAGACTGCATTACTGGTATGCGCGGGATATACTGGATGTGATCGAGCTGCGGCGGGTTCTCTGGGATGACGGAATCGTCGAGGAGGGCTTCGTTGCCCTTGGCGAGCAGTTGTTGGATATCGATTGACTCGCCTGGTGGGATAGGTGTGTGGTGGGATGGGGTTATGCAGGGCATGTCCACTTCCTTGCGGAGGACGTGGTCTATGTCGACAGCGCTGAAGAAAGCACACGACTGCGGGAGGTCGTCAATTCCAATCTGCTGGGCGAACATGCAGCGTGTCCACAGGTTGGCTACCTGCAGCGCCATAGCGGCGCGATACTTGTCCTCGTCCTTGACCAGGTAGCGGACTTCATCGTGTACCGAGATCGCAAGACGCGCATCGATGTTGAAGCGGCGAGCCAGATAGTCCATGGATACGATCAGAAGGTGGAGGTAGTCAACGCCTGAGCTCTGGATGGCCCAGTTGATGCGGCTGGTGAGGAACCCGCCCTTGCTGACGTAGCTGCTCATCAGCGCCTCCGTAATTCCGGCGCCGAGAACAGGTGTGCGCGGACGCCGCTGCTCAGCAAACTCTTCGAGCTTGTTGAACACGAAAGACTCGGTGCCACCTCGCCAGAATTTACCCTTGCAGAGGGCCTTCCGTTCGGACTGTGCCCCCTTGGTAGAAGTATACAGCTTCGTAGCAATCTTGTAGGTCTCACGCTCGGACAGAGTGGGATTGAATTGTCGCAGCAGCTGGGCGGCAAATTTCAGGCCGGCGCCATATATCCGCCCGTAGTTGAAGACTTTTGCATGATTTCTCGAGATTCCGAGAATTGAAGCTGTCCGGGAATGAAGGTCGGTCCCTGCAGCTTTCGAGCCTTCTAGCGTCATGAAACCGATTGCGTTGCCTCCGTGGAGTTGGAATATGGCGTCGCCAAGTAGGCTTGCGATCCAGAGCTCCTCGGAGTCCACGTCGGCTCCCACGAAGCTGTAGCCTGGGGGCGCCTTGACCATTGCCTTCAGCTCCGAGCCCACCCTGGTCTCCTTGGCATTGCTCGCTGTCAGCCAGGTGTTTTCGACAGCTCTTCTCGTGATGGTGCCCATCGGTATCACCTGTGGGAGGATGTAGCCCTGAGCAGACTCTCCTGCATCTTGTCCCCTGGCCACGCGTAGTTCTTCGTCATAAACGACGAGCTGCGATCTGATCCTTTCGCGGGCGCTTATCCAGTACGAACAAGACGCATTCATCTCCAGTGCCTCTTTTGCATAGGCATATTCAGATGTCAACACCCCGCCCTCGAAATGGCCCAAATAACTCTTCGCCATCGGGTTGGCGCATCGAGCCGTGGGACCATCTTTGTGTGGTACTTTGAAGTAAGCTCCACTTATGTCGTCTCGCAGTAAAGGAATCGTCTTCTCGTCCGTCATATCGCATAGCTTCATTGACTTCTTGACATATTCTTCTTTTTGCTCCCGAGGGACACGGAAGGTCCACCCGTGTTCATCCGACCAGAATAATGGGTTTCCTTCCCAGGAAAGCCTGAGCAGCAGAGGTGCTATCCTCGTCCGCACAGATATGTTCATAGGGGCATCTTTTGTGGGAAACAGATCCTTGTACCATTTTGGCATGCCAGGCATTTTTTGGTTCTTCGCCGGCCTTGGTGGGTCGCCCTTCTTTTTGCCTTTAGCCCACCTGATCTCCTGCCCCGACCAATCCAGCTGCTTCAGCCAAGGGTCGGTGCTCCATTTTTCCTCATCGTCCTTGACCTCCAAGGCCTTTTCAGCCAAGGATATGAGACGCTCTTGGACACCGAGTGAGAGTTTTTGATATGTTGCCTCGGCATTAGCAAGATAGGAATCCCAGGACTTGTCTACTGGTAGAATGACAGAGGACAAGTGTCGTAACGCGGCGAAGCTGACTGGGTGGGGGCATGTCTTGAGGAAGTTGGTGAAGACGATTGAGAAGACTCGATGTGTGATGGCAACGTCGGCCGCGCAGTAGTTCAGGAGATCGTCCAGCTTTTCCAAGACTTTCTGCCGATCCAGCCCACTAAAGTCGTCTCGTGCAGACTTGTCCATAGAAACATTGAGGTGAAACTTGGCGACATCCCGCAGGGAATTGATGGAGCTCCTCCCGACCCACAGCTCTTCTTCGTCCATCAAGGTGTCCAGGTTGAAGTTTCCCTCGGCTCGAGCAACGCGCTCTTTCTCCCGATTCTTTTGAGCTTTCATCCAGGTCGGTCGTTGTTGCGAGCACATGCCATTCACTGCGACATGCAGCGACATGGTGTCCAGAAAGCAGTTCTTTGTCTGCTTAATATCGTACTCCTCGAGTATCCTGGCCCTGTCGTACCCAATGTTATGGCCGACAACGATCCGCTCTTTGGTAGGATCGCCCAAAGGCACAAGCTGGGTTTTGACGTCGGTCTCGCCCAGGAGCCAGGGCGAAAGCCACATATACCAGGCCGTTGGACTGGCAGCGCAGGCCATGACAGCGAAGGGGTTCTCCTGCCACATTACCTCGACGTCAAATGACAGCATGGCCTCGTCTGGCGCTTCTACCCACTCCACGATCTCTGGCCCCTCCCCGCCGTCGCGGTAATATTTTGTCCATCCGCTCCGATGTACCCATTCTCTCGGCTGTCGGGGCGTTTCCGACTGTGCGAACTCTTTTGCTTGTGACAAGAATGGCTCCGCGGCATCCGTGCCGAGCCTGAAGAAATGTTCATCCAGCGTTCCCGTCTCTGGGGCTTGTAATGTTGGGAGGTTGAACGCGATAGGATCTGTCGGGTCGGTAGTCTTGCCCCAGAGGTCATGACGTTGTAGGTGATCCTGAGAGAGCTTGACGAGTGATTCTGGGGGAGGCTCGGATCCCTTGGGAAAGACTTGCTTGTAGAGGTGCTCGCTCAGCTGCTGAACCCCTATTGCGTTTGGACGAGCGGTCGAAGCAACTGTGATCGCATAAAGTCAGTCTTCTGAAATGCTGGCAAGCATCATGCCCAGAAGGATGATGGACCCTTACTAGCAAGCGTACTATTGGGCGTTCTCCCACCGCTCTCTGCCGCGGCAGTAGCAGACTGCCAGCGAAGTTGTGCTGCCCATCTCCGATGCGCCCGATGCCTTGCCAGCCGGACGAAGCTCGCAGTGGCACAAGCACCTTGGAGGGGGCTCCTGAGACGGCTGATCATTCTATCGCATCCAGTCTCGCATTTGTCCGCTGCGCTGCCGCCTGTGTCGAGAGTCGAATTCCGCTGGCGAAACGGAATGCACCCGTTCGTGGGCGGGGTCGAAGTGTTGAATGTTGTCGCAAAAGGTCGAGTGCGACGGCAGGAAGGGTCCCCTGGATCATAGGTTGGACGACCGCGCTAAGGACAATATCATGGCTAGGCGCAATCCCTGGTGGCACTGCATCTCACTCCATGGCTCGAGCGACGTGGGCGAGAGGGTGATTCTGGATTAGGGTGCTTCTTTGCTGGTCGTAGCGTGTCAGGGGTATTAGCGTGGCGTATTGAACGCGCGCGTTGGAGTATCTCTTGCTTTGTGCAGGAAGCCTGGTGGTCGCGACTGGCTCTATGGTATTGACATGGATAGGCATGGGCATGGGCGTGGTGTGGTGGTCGCCCAGAGAAGAAAAGTTGCGACGGGTTACTCCATTGAGAGCTCCCCACCCAAAAAAAACAAGTGACAGACAGGGGTTCGTCACTGAGATGGGATTTGACCCTTGTCATTCATAAGCAAGACCCTTGCCCCTCTTCTAGCGAGCCCAGCAGCCAGCCAGTCAACGGATCAATGACCAGTCGTCTGTCTTTGCTGTGATAGCCAGTCACATGTGGTGAGCTCACGGACCGGTGCCCGGGGGACCAATGTGCCATGGTTTCTGCAGGGCATGGGCACCAACGACTTTGCCTGGCAATCGTGGACAATTAGTCCAACAAGTGGCAATATACAATAAGGTGCTCGGTGGTCGTGGCAGGGCTGAAGCGGTGGTTTGATTGTCTGCATCAATTCCCCCCCCCCTGTGGAAGGAAGGTTGCAGGCCAGGAAACGCCCCGAAGCATGCGATTGGAGGCAGGAAGAACCACGGCAAACTGCCTCTGTGTACTACATACTTACTGTACAGCACATAACAAGTCTGCTCGCAACTGCTCAGGCAGTCAGCACGGCTCTTTCTCTCCTGTAGAATTGACATGTCACCTACCTGGCCTGGTTTCATCCCCGTGTGGACTGCAGTCCACGGCCTACAGTAGTGCGAGATCATGGGTCATCCGAGCAAGCGAGCAACCGAGCAAGCGAGCAAGCGAGCCTCGCAGGTGGTGACCTTGTCCCTCTCTGATCGTCTGTCCTCACCGGCATCCAGACCAGCTAGCTCACGAAGCCCACACTATGCGTGTCCTCTGCACTGGGTGGTCTTATATGTACATGTGCCTGCAGCCTAGACCGCATGAATTATCGAGGTATCGAGTCTACTTGTAGGCCACTCCATGCATGTAGGGGGAGAATTCCGTCCCCTCCACGCCCCATTTTCCCGATCCCGCACCTCCGCAGGACGTCTTGTCCTTTCCCAGTCTGTCGGTCGGTGCCCCTCTCCCCCTTGTGCCCTTCTGTGCAACTCCAACCTTGGGGAGGTCGCGGGCCCCGTAACCCTGTGCCGCAGCTGTACATTATATCCTTAGTACTTTAATAAGCTGGGCAACTCCAACTTATTAGTCGCATCTCCAGTCCGGGCCTACCTATTTCTTTCAGCCCACCCGTTCGTTCCCTGCTTTGGGCTCCTCCCCGGGGTGTGTTGACCACCTTACAAACCCTGCGTCTACACGTACTCCAGCTTTGTTGTCCATGTCTGTCGACTTGCTTATTCCGTCCTGTATTATCTCTGGGCCTCGGTGCAAGAGACCACACCACGTCTGGGCGGTGAGAAGATATTGATCACTTTCTAATCTCACTCAAATACAGCCCAGCCGCCTGTCCCAGGCCTCGCTTCCTTCTCCTGAGTCCTGCATCCTGCCTTCTGAGTCCCATGTTCGAAGTTCTGAGGCTGCTGTCCAAACAAGGACCAGACGCCGACCTTTGCCGCCCGTCGAAAGCCTCTCAGATGCTCACGTTGACCCATAAGAACTGGAAACCTGCCTCACTCCCCACCATCGGCCTTCTGTCCTCGCCTATTTTGCCTGCTGCCCTGTGAAGAAGTTGAGATATGCGATGCTCCCCCCGGCCCGGACTGTACTTTACCACTCGGCACCAGAGGCGACAGCGACATCGCCAGTGATATCGACAAGGGCATCCTTGGTGGCCCGTTGAATGCTGTAGCTGGGCGAGGCGACTTCGGTTGAAAAAAAGACGTTCCCAAAGCTCCCGATCCCGACAGTGTTCCTACTCATTCACTACCATGACCAACTGGTCTCCGTTCTTATCAGACGAAATGGACGCTTGGGTTTCTGGTTAGGACCTTCTTTACATTCGTTCTCAATTCAATATCCGCCAGTCTTCCTCCTCCCTCCCAGCCCAGCTTAAGTCCGTTCATTCAATCCAGCGGAATCTGAGCTCAGCCCAACCCAGCACCTGCCCACCGCATCCAATTTCCCCAGCTGCCTTCGTTATTTCTCGCTGCCTTCTCCTGCCTTAAAAAAGCACCCCACCACGTTTGATCGCCTCCTGACTCCTTCCCTCGGATTTTAGGACCTTGGCCGGACCAGCAACCGCAGACACAACAACCACTTCCACCACATCCCGCCCTGCAGGCCAGCCATCCCTCGACACCTTCGCTGGCGCCCTTCTTACCGCCACTGCTCAACTCCCTCACCTCCTTTCACTCGTCCCTGGGCTCGTCGAGGCCGAGCCTCGGTTATCAATCGTCCTTGGACTACCCTGCACCTGCAAGTGCTTTCACTCACGCACCTGCCTCTGGTTTCGGTGGTCAGTCGCCGTTCACAGCTCCAGCATCGTCGACGTCATCCCAACTAGCCAACCGCCGACGCCGTGACGGACCATCTCTGGCCCTGTCACAGTATCCCAGCACGGACCCCTACCGCCCAACTCGCTCTACCGACTACCCGACTGCAACGGCAACAACAACAAATTCAGTAGCGACAACATCGACAACTCGCCAAAACACTAGCCAACACCAAAGCCACCTTTCCCCTCTCTCCCACCCCGCCGCCAATCCTGCCCCCCAAAACTTTCAACAACCTCTCACCACGCCACTCCAGGACTTCCCCAACGACGACCCTCGGCAGGCCCGTCAGCGCGAACTGAACAACGACGACTTTCTCGAGGCTCTCGCCACCGGCGACTTTTCTTCGCCTTCCTTGCCACCGTACAGCCCACAAAACCCACCACAACACCGAACTCAGTACGACCTGTTCTTCAGTCACCCAGCCGATCGGCACTCGTATCGCCCGGCGCCATTCGACCGATTGCCCGATCCCGAGACTGGACTGTACAAGGTGGAAGACCAGGGGGAGGAGAGTGACCAGGACTTGAACGACAAGAGACCCGCCGATTCACTGCGCCCCGAGATGCCTCCTACCAGAAAGCGCACCCGCGCAGCAGCAGGCTCGCCCGACGAGGTTGGCCCCTCTGCACCCAAGCGGCCCCGTACAACTGTTGCGCACAGGGCCGCCACGCCTGGTCGTTCGAGGAACACTCCGCGACCTGCAACCTCCAGGAATTACACGCCTGTGCAACCGGCTGTTACGATAGAGTCTGACGACAACGACCTTGACAGCCTTTTCGACGGGGACCCCGATTCGGGTGGGGTTGAGCTCTACGACTTGACCAAGTCCGATGATGGGGTGCCGAAGGACCTCTTTCAGCCCGTCAAGGACAGCAGTATCAAGCTGTCCACGTTTGAGTGTGTCATCTGCATGGACGCAGCCACCAACCTCACAGTAACGTGTTGCGGTATGTTCATCCGAGCTCGTCTGGCACTCGCCTCTTTTCTTTGTTTCCTTTCAGCTAAACAACCATCGCAGGTCACATGTTCTGCGCCCAATGCCTCCACCAGGCCATGCATACCGAACTCACGAAGAAGGTCTGCCCGATGTGCCGCCAGCGTTTGGACAAGCCAACCCCGAAATCGAAGCCGCCGATGAAAGCCTTTTTCCACCTCGAGTTGAAGCTCAGACCCTCCAAGAAAAATGGAAAACAACCTGCTCGGCGTTGATCCACCCACAACCACACTCCATTAGGGTTACCCCAGGGAGAATCGAGTGTTAGTCACAACCGTGCTCTGACGTGCCAAGGGACAAACGGCTCCAGTAGCAGGCGATGATAGCACTCAGTTCGGAGAGGAAAGCGGGAGGGGCAAAAAGAAGAGCATGTGAAAGACAGTCAGCATGTTCTCTTTCGACAAAGATTCCGGCATCAGTGTACCATAAGCCGACAGGCTTTACCACAAACGATTTGCAGCATTCACGATGGATTTGAAACAATACCCTATTGCATTTGCGCGGCGTCTTGCATGGCTGGTCAGGGGGCCAAGGAAAGGGACAAAGGGTTGGCAACATGGGTTGTCACAATTGGTAAATAGGGGATACCCGAGGCATACTTCTCCCTCCTCGTTACCGTCCACTGCGGCGGTAAGGCGGCCGAGGGCGAGGAGCCTCGACAAGCAACACATGGAAATAAAGACATAATGCTAAGGCTTTCACATTTTGCTTGGTGTTTGGTGATCTGTCTTAGGTCGTCCATGGCACGAGTACTCTGGTCTACACAAGCAATGTCTGGCGGATGCAGGCCCTGTAGGACCCCCTGCACCGCCCATTGGGTAAATGATCTTGTTATCCGCTGTCAAAGATTTTGCTTGCAAAAGATTACAAGCCGTCTATCTACACCCCTCGGAGGCTAGCCCATATGCCCGGTTATTTTTTGCTCACTGACTCCCAACGCGAATGCACTGCCAGAAAACGGTCATCCGCCATCCATAAGAAAGGACGAAACACCCCACATTTCTCCGTCAGCCTAGGGGCAGTCGAGTTTTACGGTGCATTCATCCATACATTGCTTTGACCCTACTTCGGCCAGAAGTAAACAAAGGGCCACACCCCAAACCCCGTCTCACAAGCCACGAAATCAGTGAAACAGCGCCGGCAGCCCCCCTGCCTGTGCCCCGTTGCTCCTGGGCGCGGCCATCTCCTCCTCGAACTCGAGGAACCCGGTCGCGGCGATGAGCACCATGAACGACTCTGCTAGCTCCTCAACGGCCTCCTCGAGGAGCAGCGCCGCCTCCCTGTTGGCGCCAGCCCCGTTAGCCCCGTTGGCACCAGTTCCATTAGCACCAGCCCCGCCGATGCCGGCGCTCCGCTTGAGCGTCTGCACGACGAGCATCCTATGCTCGGAGAGGAAGCGGCGCGCGGGCCCCTGCGCGACGCTGCTCTGCGGGCCGCGGGTGAGCACGGCGGCGCAGACGACGCGGGCGACGCGCACGAGAAGCGCGTAGTGCCGCTCCAGCGCGGCGGCGCCGGGCACTTCTTCCAAAAGCTCCGGGTCCGCGGCGAAGAGGCCCGACTGCTCGATCGCCGGGAAGAGGTTCGCCTGCAGGGCGTGCTTGGCGCCCTCGCGCGTCTGGCAGATGGACAGGACCAGGGCGAGCCGGGCGTTCCAGAGGAGCTCGGCCTCGGTGTTCCCTGTGTGGGCTGTTAGCTTGGCTTGGACTAATTTGGTCGAGTCTGGAGCAGAGGGTTGTAGCGGCGAAGAGAGAGGGGGAGAATTCGCTTGGCTTAGGGTTGGTGGACTTACTTGTTTGGATGATCTCGAGCCACTCTGCCAGCACGTTTCTGAACGAGTCGACCAGGATGCCGATGAAGTTGAGCCTGTTCAGGTTCTCAACAACGAACGCGTCATCTTCGACGCTGCCCACCTTGACTAGGGCGTTGAGCAGGATGAGGGCCGCCGTCTGGCATGCGGCGTCGCTCCCGTAGGCGTCGTCGCAAATGACATTCAGAAGCCTCTCGCCGTGGACATGTATTGACTTGACCGCCTTGTGGCGGCTGGGCAGGAAGTCCTGGTCCTTCTGGACGATGCCCGCGAGGTAGCGGTAGCAGATGCTGTAGTAGAGGGCGCGGAGCTCCGAGTTCCCGGCCCACTTGCCGATGGCAGCCAGGCAGATTTGGAAGAGCTGGAACAGTTTGTCGCTGACCAGGTCTCCGGCCCTCCGACTGTCTCCGCTTTCAGATGCTGTCGAAAAATCGATCTTGAAGAGCAGGATCTTGGCCAGCTTGGCCAGCTCATATGCCTCATCTGGGCTATCCGACGCATATATCTCGAGGCTCGGGAGTACGGCCTGGAGAGCCTGTAGAAGGAACGAGGTTTGTGCGCTGCCCTTGAACTCGTTCGATTCGAACATGACTAACAGCACATTGCTCCAATATCTGAGGACTTTGAGGCGGAAGGAGCTCAACTGTTTTTGCCGGTTTGAGAACTCGAGGAATTCCACGAGGAGCAACTCCTCCCTGTCCAGCAAGTCTATGTCCTTCTCGGCGGCAATCTGGCCCAGGCTAGCAAACTCGTTACGTTTCAACAGCAAGATGTCCCTGACCTTCTCGATGTTGTACATCGGGTTGCCATCTACATCCTCAGCCAAGCAGGGCCTTAGGTCTAGGTCGCGGTAGTACTGGAATTGTGGTGGTGGCACTTCCCAGTTCTGCCCATCCGGCGGAAGGAAGTCGAAGAGATCGAAAATGCTTGACACTGGCATTTTTTCGCCATCGTCGCCCTTAAGCTGTCCGTTCAGAGCATCGATAAGCCGCCGTTTGAAGTGTGGCAGTCTGTGTTGGGAGACACTGCACAGCTCAATGCTGGCGTATTCGAGGGTGATCGCACGGAGGGCAAGGAAAGAGATGAAAGTCATGGATGATTCGGTTATCAAGAACTCAGGCCCGGTCATGAGCTGACCGTCCCAAGACAGTGAGGGCTGGATAGGAATTTCGCCGAGGAGGAGATGGAAGAGAAACTCGTTGTCCCTGAGCTCATTCAGAACGATGGATGAGGTTAAGGATGAGGTCCAGAGTATTCGAAGGATCCTCATGATCTTGAACTTCAGTTCGATCGTCCACCGCCACATGCCCGTCTCCTCATCACCAAAAGGCGTCTCAAGAAGGACGCGTAACATGTTGTGGAACATGGAGGTGCGCGAGTCGAAATCTCCCTCAGTCTCAACGGACACGGAATCCATGCCACACTGAAAGCCGAGGAACAAATGGGCTATGGTAGGTTGATTGGGGGTGGCTTGCAGGCAAGCAAAAATGAAGTCAAGAATGTACAGCTTGATCATGTAGTTTGGTGAGTCTGCCCCTCGTGCCAGATCAAGAGGAGCCACCAATTCTGCGATGAAGGACCCGGAGATGGACTCAGCGTCACCATTTGTCTCCAAAGCGACAATGGCTTTGTTGCGGTGCGTTTGTCCATGGTGGCCGGGGTTCCAAGCTGAAGCTATTCTCGCCGAGGACGAGACCTTCTCCAGCAGTTTCAGACACGCGAGTGTCAGTTCCGGGTGACCCATTCCGCAATAGCGGCCCAGGTTCACAATCAGAGGAAGGTGGTTCATCAGCCCATCGGTGAAGGACGTATACGATGTCGCCACTGGTTCTCTCTTTATCGACTGACTCCTGAGAAGCGGGCGCACGAGATCGGCATACGTATCCTGCATGTCGAGGACTTTGCTCACAACCTCAACAGCGCGTAGAGTGCTAAGTATTATCGGCGAATCCGGAGGCGCACTGGCGAGTTGGGCAACATCATCGGGGTGCCTTTGATTTATTCCTTCAAAAAGTGCAGCCATCACTCGCTCGTTCAACATCCACTCCATCACGCGCGCGAAGGGATGAAGTCTGATGTAGGCGGCGAGATCCGTTGTCGCCATGATAGAATCCACAGGAATGCTCGTTTCATTGCCGAGCACAATTAGATCTTCGTTAAAGGTGTCCAGGCATAGCAGCGCGAATTCAAGACAGCTGAGCCGCAGCATCCTCATTTGAGTATTATCTTGAAGAGCCCCGGAATTGTCGGCAAAGACGAAACCTAGGACATAGTCCACGTAGGGATCAATACCTGGCATCCTGACTTGGGAGCCCAGATCCTCTGGAAACGGAAGGGCGTCGTTCAATGGCGACGACTCGTTGACGGGGGAGATAAGAGAGTTCAGGAGTTGAACCACTGCGTTTGGCTCCTCAAATCCACGGGAGAGTTCCAGCAACTGCCTTCGCATTTGAGCGGCTGGGGTTTGGTTGGTCGGCCCAACCGGTTGGCGCCCTTGAATCTGAGGCGCATTGTGCTGTCCAGTCGCCCACGAGTCGAGTACGGCCCACATTATGGTACCTTCCTCTTCCGTCTTGCGGCTCATCAGCGCCCGTAATGCGTAGAAAGTATACGACTTCAACCGAGGCGGAATCTGGGTGCTGGCCAGGAGAAACAGCCCCTGCACAAGGTTGAAGTCGTCTGTAAGGAGGAAGGTCCTGACATCTTCACTTTGTGATGACAGTTTGACTATGAGTCTAAGATAACACTCCAGCATCATCGCCGACTCAGGCTCGGCCTCAGCCTGTTCGGGTGGGGGCTTTCCGGAGCGGTAGATGTGGGATTGTGATGTGGAAGGCCGCTCCCGGAGCTTGACCGTGAAGAAATGGAGCTCCTTGAAGATTTGAGTCCACGTAAGTGAGAGTGATTTCCGCATCTTGCCAGATTGCGGCTGACTTTCGTCTAAAAGGAAGTTGTGGGCAGCGGTGGCACAGGCATCATCATCCGAGATGGACTGCAGCATCTCACAGAAGGCGCTGACCAGTGGTGTGGACGCTCGTCGGGAAGCCCAGTGCAAAAAGCCCGCAAGGTTGCTGTCGGGGTCTGTCCAGAAGGCTGAGGCTGCATCAGGCCGGCCTTCATATGCGTAGGCGATGATCAAAAGGAATCGTTCCAGATCCAGATCTTGTTCATGGGTTTGACTGAGCTGACGTTGTTCGTCCTCCTCGCTCCGCATCCTTCGAAGTGCGTCTGGGAGATTCGAGATGAGGCCTTCTACCAAATTCTCTAGGTGAACCATGAGGATGGTCTGGAAAGAATCTGAGAACTGGGCAGCATCGAGAAGGGAGGGCGACTTCCTCTGGAGCCAGTGTCGTATTCCTAATCGGCCAGCATCTTGCCATTCCAGGGTCTTCACATCTGCAGCGACGGAAAGAATGAAGTCAAAGGCGCCAGCTTTCATAGCCTCGGTAAAGGGCCCGAAGAATGTCTCCTCGTCTGCATCCATGTGAGCGCGTGTAAAGACTATTGCAGGGCTGATGCATACCATATTTTTGCCTTCCCGTCTCACCAATCTGGCCAAACCAGCCCGAGTATTCAGCAATCCACCATACCTGTACTGCAGCATGCAGATATGGCATAACCCAGGTTTCGTCATCGGACTGCTTGCATATCAACTTGTTGAACTCCTCTCCTTCTTGAGTGGAAGCGCTGCCATCGGTGGATCCGAAACAAGATACATAGGCGCCAATGACGGGGAAGAAGTGGACTAAAGGAACGAGTTAGCGGGTACGCCTGGACCATTCCTGGACAATTTTCATACCTAGAAGGTGGTCGTAACGATCCACCTTCTGCAGATATTGGAGGAGCTGCTTAAAGTCGTCTGCTTTGGCGTGGCGTTTCTCAATCGCGCTGGCCATTATCAAAGCCAGCAGCTCATGTTGCTGGGCCAGGCTGATCCGAGAGAACTCGACTACCTCGTGGTAGGGCAACCGAGGAGCAGCGCCAGCGTAGACGACGTTCGCAGTGGTCATACGGTCTGCAAGCTTCTGTAACCAGTTCTTTATGTCTTGCATGGCCGTCATGCATCTCGAAACAATCTTCGTGTTGTCTCTTCCGCCGTAGATGTTCTCGGTGACGTAGGTGCCAAAGGCATCTTGTAGGGGGTCGAGCTCTTCGTCGTCGGAAGTCCGTATCTGGACACAAAGTCGCATACAGTCCAGCAGGTACCTGCGTTGTTGGTGGAACCTGATGACACCGCATTCAAGCAGTGGGCGGCCGAGGGTTCGAGTGTCGTCCTGGGAATCGAGAAGCAGTTTTGCCGAGTCGACCTCATCGAGGTCTAGCTCGTCGGCCAGCTGAAGAGCCATCTCTTGGAACTCTGCGTTGATGGAGTACTTCTCGTCATCGACCGTGACCTGCCCTATTGAGCAACTCCCCATCAGCGTCATTCTCTCACAGTTCAAGGTTCTTTCGCGTGCAACGAACCAGTCTTGACAGCATCGCGGCTGGCATTGCTCCTCGGTCGCTTGTCGAGGAGCTTCTTGAAAGCCTCGGCGTGTGCGTCAAGCTCCTGCTCGAGAAGGTGGAGGCTCTCGAAGCGATGCTCGCAGGCTGCGACCAGCTCTCGGTGGAGAGCCTCGAGGCCGTCCAGGGCAGTGACTTCGGCCATGGTGAACTGCTCTGCTGTGTTATTTTCAACGCATCGCAATGTTCTCTTCTTGTTCCCGCCGAGTCGGTCTAGCGGCGCTGAGTCGACCTCGGTTGCTGCAACAGTTCTCGTCGGCCCAGCAGGTGGAGGCGCTGACGCTGTCGAACTTTTGAGTGCAGGGAAGCTGTCGCGTAGTGTATGTACACAAATTTGGCGGCAACGCGGTTCTGCCGTCCACAGTTGCCCAGGGGCCGGGCTTGTTAGACTTTCTGCAGCCTTGTTGCTCTTCCCCAATCATAGAGCCGGTAAATATGGGTCTGGGTCGTTCAGTGGTCAGAGCTCCAGCTCTGGGCTGACAGGGGGTCCCCGGAGACGTGCAAGAGAAGGCGCATTGGAGCGCTTTCAACTCAACGCCATCTGCTTCCTGCCTGATTTCTTATTACAGCTGCATTCTTTCACACCATGGATTTCAGGACTGAGATCGCCGGCCGACCAAATCCTTCTCTCAATCTCAACGAAATCTGAGGCCAAACTTGCACCTGCGGTCTTTTCCGAGGAACGGTTTTGTCCCATAGCCGCCTCATATTCAAGGATGGTTCATCGAATCCCGCCCCATCGCCGTTCACATATCACAGCACTGGCCGTGGCGTGCTGTTGTTGATTTTGTGCAACTGCCTCCGGCCTTGCTCTACCTCATTTCACGCCCGATTTGTTCCCCAGACCAAGCGTCTGCATCGTCTCAGACAATAGCCTCGACTTAATGAAGCCTCCGGGTCTTGACCACCACCATGCCGCCACGGAAGACGGCCTTGAGGCCTCAGGTCACCAATGTCGCGCAGCTCAAGAGCTGGATTGCCGGAACTGCGGTAACAGCTCGCAGTGAAGCCCTGCAAGGTCTGTTGGCTGCTAAAGCCATTATGGTCAGATGTAGCAAGCTGCTGATATACATACAGACTTGATCTCCTTCTTTGGGAACCCCACTTTGAACCAGTAAGGCTCGTGCGTTCTATGTAAGCGGTCTCCAGCTGATCAGACTTAGTGAGGCCCTGAAGGACAAGGAATATCACAGCATCTGTGAAGCTTTGTTCCATGCGGCTCTGGCCGACAAGACGGTACTATTAAGTGGCAAAGGCATCGGGAAGGCAAGCGAACGGCTCGGCTATTGCGGCAAGGCCTTGCGTGAGACTGTCACGCACGGCACACCCAAATTCAAGGGTAAAACTGTGAGGGCCATCATCGACCACATCACAGATACGCTTCCCACGCATGATGGAGACTTCTTCGAGCCTCTCGCGCAGGACTACATGCAGACGCTGGTGACTATCCTCGACAGTCCTACCCACGTCGAGAATTTGGCTTTGAAAGATGGCACCGGCTGGAAACACTGCGTCGAGTTCCTCGCTAACAGAATCTGCAATCTTTTGGACGGCGCTGAATCTGCACCTGCCTCCGTCCTCATGGGCCGAGACTCGCCTGCGCCTGGAACTGCTCGTCATTTTTCAGTTGGCCCTTCAAGTGCTCGCTCGCGGCTGGGAACCCAGCGTGGTGCAGTGCAAGTCCAACGCAACGAGCTGTTGTCGCTCCTTCAATGCCTACAGTCTTTGGTCTCCGCCCCGAATGCGCCCTGCATGTCAAAGCGTCAAGAGGTGGCCGATGCTGTCTTGCGTGTGTTGCGATTACGCTTCGACCTGGACAAGCTGCATAGGTTTGCCTTTTCAATACTGAATCGCATTTTGTTGCAAACTGCCGGTGACGACCCTGCCCTCGGTCAGCACCTGACGAGGGAGCTTGTGCCACTGCTTGGTTACTGGTGGCAGCGCCGGACCCTCGACAAAGATGAACTTCAATTCTTGGTGCGGGATGAAATGTTGAAGACCATGCACGCCGTCAGCGTCTACCTGGACTACTTGCTACAGGATGACCCGGCTGCGGCTCTCCTTCAACAGCTTGAAGAGCTCTTGGACGAACTTTGGGGTGAATACTCTTCTCGCAACCCTCGGGCGAGGCTCCAACTTGATGACGTGACCTTCTCATCCCTAAAGGCTTCAACTGGCCACTTTTCCACAGGCCTGTTTGCTTTGAAGCCTTTCAGGCAACATGCTGAACGCCGCTGGGCCTTCGTTGAGGTCATGTCTCGACTTGAGTTCATCTTCTTGCAACATTCTAAAAGCAACTCGCAGCGTCTGGCGACTGAGGATAGTCAGCCAAGGAAAAGACAACGTCGCGCTGGAGGTGCCAATAGAATACACCAAAAGATGCTGTCATCTGATACCGCAACCAAGCTCACTTCCCTGCAACTGCTGCCCTTCTTTTTACCTGTCAGCAACCTGGACCAAGATGAGATTCTGACCGTGATGGAAGACTTGTTGCCCATGATCGGCGACAAGCAGGGCCTCCTATCATCCTGGGCAATGATTGCATGTGCTAGGTACGTCCTTTTCCTGCCTTGATGATCAATCTGCTCACCATTTTTAAACAGCTGTGCCTTTGAGTCGCAGGTGAGAGATGAAAACGCCGAGGCACGGTGGAAGCAAGTATGGCAGCTGGCCGTCAGATCTATCAGCATTCCCAGCACCTGCCGTGCAGCTTGCGTGCTGCTTCATGTCATTCTCCAAACACGGCTGATACCACACCATGCAATTGCAAATGATGTCAACAACATAGTGACAATGGCCGATATATGCGGCCCGGCTGCTCTGCTTGACTCATCTCTAGTATTCATGCATTGCCTGGCCAGTGTGCGCAATTCTATGGTTCCAAGTGCCAGCCAGAAAACATCTAGCTACGTAATTCGATGGGCCTTCACCATGTGGCGACCAGGTAAGTACAGTCGAATCCCCTGCCGTCTGCCACGTGATGTCGCGGGGCGCCGACTCTCTCTTAACTGACACTTTCAGCGGAAACAACCTATGCCACGTCGCTGGCAAGCAATATGGTACCAATTGATCTGGTCAATCTCCTCCTGTCATGCTGCGGCGTGCCTCAATTTGAAGTTCCGTCGCAAATGGGGCTGGTGGGCGGTAGTCTCAGCCAGTTCTGGAAATCTTACAATGACACCATTCCGATGACCCGGTATTTGCTTCTACTGAGTGATGACGACGCTGGAGGACGGAGTCAGCATTTAGTAGAGCTTTCGGATGGGAATGGTGCAGGGCAATTCTCAGAGCCAGACGAGACCTCCAACTCACAGCCCTCCAGCTCGCAGACCTCGAAGGCGCTTGTCCTGGATTTGCTCCATCCCAAGCTGGTTGACTTTGTGGAGATGCTAGAGCCTGCTTCCCAATCGGGTTCTCGGCGTCGCGACGATGCGATGGTGCACCTGTCTAATGATCGTTGGCAAAGTCTCCTAGCCTGCTTGATCTCGAGCAACATTCTCCTGTCACACCTCGAAGTCATGGACCATCGTGGGATGAATGATATTAATACCACCTTATTAAGTCTGTGGGATAGGTGCTTCCAGATGGCCATCGAATCATCTGAGAGTGGTGAATCTTTCGAGTTGATACTTGCGACGCTCGCTCCTTACATACCTCCTTTGGACTCGCTGCGGGTGCAGCAATTCTGCAGCAAAGAGCCACATCTTCTCCGACTTTTTTCCAGACTATCAGGCATGATAGATGAGCAGCGCAGTCAACAGAGGCCCGCCCAAGATCTTGACGCTATGGACGTCGATGACGAGTTCGAGTCACAAGACAGGAGGAAGAAGCCCGGCGACAGAGGGTTCCTCGCCCCAAGACAAAAGGTCGCATCAAGCATGAGCGCCAACGCCTTTTTCGAAACGACAAAGACAAAACTGCAGCTTTTCTCCGAATACTTCAGTGACCCTGGGAAGGTCGGGCTTATCCCTGAGACTTTCATGGACAAGTTCCTCTCTCTCGAGGACGATCAGTTCCTTCTCTGCAGAGAGTTCCTTGCTGAGCTCCTCCAATCTGACTTCGGCAATGTTTCCAACTACGCCAAAGATATCGTTGAGCAGGCTGCGGCAATAGTCTTCAAGGATAACTACAAGACATGCGAAGTCGCTCTGTGCATGCTGGTCGACGTGCTGCTGTCCTTCGCACCTGTTTGGTCCATGGGCGAAGGTGACTCCGACGTTGTTAATCCATTTGTGGATCTTTATAATATGCTGGTGAAATCATTTTGGCCGCACAATTTGATGTCCCCGGAGGTCCAGTTATCGTACTCTGGACTTCTTCTCCACCTGTGGGAGATCAACGCACAATTTCACAAGGACAAGAAATCGCTGGTATCACCACCTCACAAAACCTTACTCTCAACACCGGAGAGTCTCAACAAGACTCGTGTCGAAGTTCGTGATCCACGGCCAGGCCCTTTTTGGGAGGGTAGTATGCGCGCCAAATTCTACATTGCCCCGAGACTCACCAGGATTTTCGAGTTCTTCGTTGTTAGCACTCACGAAGACATTTTCGTCGACATCTTGGAAGCCTTGCCAACCGATCCAGAGGTTATGGAGGGTATCGGACTCCGCGTTTTCGTCCTGGCCGGCCTCGGTTGCAAGTGCCCAACTCTGCTAAGGCGATGTGTCTACCACATTGTGGAGACGTCTGGAAAGGTTGCCGGATCTGCAAAGTATGCCACTCGCGGCATGAGGATGGTGTCGTTGGCAAGGTCATTGAAGTCGCCTCGGGAGCTCTTCCAACTGTTCGCTCCACAGCTTCTTTACACCTGGCTTGAGAAGGACTCTTTTGAAGACATCCCCTTCAGCATATTTGGCTTTGCCAGTCTTGATGATCTCCTCCAGCGAGCAAGAACGGAAGCTACTGCTCACATGATCATGCGAGGCCAAGATGAAGCGGTGAACGCCTTAGCCACTAGGCTACAAGTCACACCAGTGGAGTTGGTCGAGCAAGGGTTCTCTAAGATCATGGCCTATTCCATCATGCATGATCTAAATTCATCTAAAGACTCTTCAACTTCCTCGGAATCTCGAGTTCGAAAGCTCCTTGGCAAAGAGCCTTATCTCAATCGTATCTATCGTACTTTCGCAGACATCATTGGACATTTCTGCGATGTCATCGACCAGGAGGGTCCGATTGAAGATTCGTGGCGCAGGGATGAGACTTTCTCGTATGCTGCAAACTTCATGGATGAGATCAAGCGGTGCGGCCAATCTCCAACAGCACTAGGTCCTAATCAGCAGCCCATGTTCAAGGGCAAGTACCTCGTCCGGGCAATATCCCATCTGGTCCGAAGAACCAACTACGACGTCTTGTCCCTTTGGACGCCACCTCTGGTCACATCTGTAGCGCGGAGGCTGTTGAATACCATTCATCCAGCTTTAGGACCACTGCATGCCTTGTCAGTTGTCCGCAAGGTCCGAATCTTGGTATGCCTCGCTGGGTTTCAGACTACATCTTCATACCCTCTAGAGATGCTCCTACAGTCAATCCGACCCTTCCTCTCGAACTCACAGTGTGCGGACGAGGCACTTGCAATGAGTAATTGGCTCATATCCCAAGGCACCGTTCACTTGGCACAGACACCTTCATTCCTAGCTGGCTATGCCTTATCTACATTGGCCAGTCTGAGAATGTTCTTGGAGTCCACTCAGGCCAGCTCTACACAGGAGAGCCAATTCAAGTCGACCGTGAGCAAGGCCCAGAATTTCCACACGTGGTTTGTGAAGCTGTTGAAGGGCTTTGAGTCCGCGTCCGCCTTCAAGTCAGAGACTCAAGCTCAAGCTTTCAAAGCCATCGTCGAGTCAGCATCCAGCATTCGGTCGTCCGGAAACTCCCAGAAAGACACGCAGGAAAGCAGGCTCTTGCTTGAAATACTCAAGGATGCAGAGCAGGAGAACCAGCTGCTCAACGAGTCTGCTCGTGAGCTGGCTCTGCGAATGCTTTGTGGGGAATTCAAGATCCCGAAAGCCAACAGAGACGACATAATCGACACCGATGAGGACGCTCGTGCCCATGGACCCATGATCTGGAAGAGTTGCCGGGCAGTTAACTCCAGTAAAGAATATCTCACATGGGCAGGTCGAGTTGTTGGCACTTCTTACGCAGCTTCTGGCAGCATTCCGCGAGACGTTTTGAGAGAGTCACAATTGTCAACCTATCAGAGAGCGATGGGGACTAACGGTGATTCTGTGCACGGCTTGCTAAGACTGTTAGCAAATCTCACATTGAGCGACAACTCCGCCCACGCTGGTCTTGCGGAGTCTGCCTTGAGACAGATTGTGTCCCACGCGACCTCTACAGAGAACCACGACTTAATTGCTGACTGTAGTCGAAGCCTTCCGGAGAACCTCCTTGCATCGTCCGATTGGTTACAATACCAGACGCCGCCTACAGACAATGGAGAAATCGAACACACCAAGGCCGACGTATTCGAGGCTGAGAGGATAGAGTCGTCTTCATGGGCTCAAGATACCTCCATCCATCTCGCATGCTCTGTGAAGGGCAACGCAGTTCTCACGACCCTACCCTCGATCCTAGTCGAGATCGATGACTTCGCTGAGCAATCACTACCTTTCATCACCCACCTGGTACTTCTCGAGGAGCTCAACAGCCAGAGACTGCTGAAACGTGGCTTGTCCGCAGCCATCAAAGAATGGATGAAATCAAGTTCGCCAATGGCCAGTGACAACATCAAGCTTCTCATTAATGTCATCCTCCACCTGAGAACCAGGCCATTTCCGAATGAGAATTCGATTGCCGACAGATCGCATTGGCTTGACTTGGACCTGTCTAGTGTGGCAGAAGCAGCTACAGGATGTGGCATGTTCAAGGTTGCCTTGCTCTTCGCCGAACTAGCCTCCTCTGAACCCTCGAGGAGCTCCCGGCGGTCTTCGGCTGCACGAGAGACAGAAGACTCTGCAGAGACTTTGCTGAAGGTTTTTGAGAACATTGACGATCCGGATGCCTACTACGGACTGAATCGTACAGCGTCTCTGTCCAATGTTTTGGCACGACTCGAGTATGAAAAAGAGGGCGGGAAGAGCCTGGCGTTCCGTGGCTCTCAATATGACAGCCACTTACGTATGAGAGATTCTGAAGCAGATCACGACGGACAGTCTCTCGTCCAAATCCTTAGTGGACTGGGATTATCTGGCCTTTCAAACTCGTTACTCCAGCTTCAACAGCACCATGACGATTCTGCCTCGCTGGACAGCACTTTCACCACCGCTAGGCGGCTGGAGATCTGGAACTTGCCTGCACCTCCCAGCCTTGAGAACCATGCCGCCACCTCCTACCGGGCGTACCAGTCCATATACAGGGCTATTGAGATGGATCCTGCAAGGCTTGCTGTGCAGGACGGGTTGGCAACAACGATGAAGCGTCTCGCCACAAAGGACTTGAGAGTGTCCGAGCTGCGCCAACACCTGGGCACCCTCGCGGCCCTTACTGAATTAGACACTGTCCTGGGCGTGGCTGACTTTGCCGAGCTCGAGAAAGTCTTGGTCGACTTCGAGGCACGATCAGCGTGGATGATGAGTGGGAGGTATGTAACTTTGAGAACCATGAGAATCTCATTATTGTGCTAATACAAAAACAGGTACGACGATGTCAGCCAGATATTATCTCATCGTGAGACAACATTCAGTGTGCTTGGCCAAAAGGACGTAATTCGAAGCACACTAAACCTCACTTCACCGGAAGCTCGGTTGGTGGAAATACGGAGTATGCTGCTGTCATCCAGTATTTATCGATTTCACCACTCAAGACAAGAGTCCTTGAACGTATCGACGAGATTGACAGACCTCGTCAGCTCAAGCGAAGCCATTGGCCTCAATATCGACGCTGCTGTCTCGCTGGAGACAGCCAATTCGTTCTGGGACTACGGAGAGATGATTCCGTCCATCAGACTCCTGCAAGGGCTCCAGGGAAACCCTTCGTCTCTGAAGAAACAAAGCATCCCCGTCACGCACGCTGATCTGCTTTCCAAGATTGGGTATCAGGTGTCAGTCGCAAAGCTCGAGACAGCCGACAGCATCCAGAAGAAATACCTTGAACCTGCACTCAAGGAGTTGAAGGGCAAAAGTTCGGGTAAAGAAGCTGGGCAGGTATTCCACCAATTTGCAGTGTTCTGTGATGAGCAGCTGCAAGACCCCGATATGCTTGAGGACTTGAGCAGACTCCAGCGTCTAGTCAAGACGAAAACAGATGAAGTGGAGCACTACAAAAAGGAATACAGATCGGCTAAAAATTCCCAGCTCAAGGATCAGTACGACAGGTACCAGAGGACGGCCGAGAAATACCTGCACCTCGACCAGACGGAGCTTCAGCGCACCCAGAGAACTCGAAACGAGTTTGTCAAACTTAGCCTTGAGAATTACCTGCAGTCTCTGTCTGCTTCGGATGACCACGACAGCGACGCGCTCAGGTTCACCGCACTGTGGCTTGAACGCTCAGAGACAGACGTCGCAAACATGGCCGTTCATCAACTCCTCAGGAATGTGCCAACTCGCAAATTCGCTTCACTCATGAATCAGTTAAGCTCACGCTTGCAACTTGACAAGAGCCATTTCCAGACCCTACTGAGAGATTTGGTCTGCCGTATCTGCTTCGACCACCCATTCCACGGAATGTATCAGATCTGGTCGGGAATCAGGACGAACCCAAATGCAGAAGATGACGTTGCCAAGTTGCGCAAGGACGCCGCAAACAAGGTAATGGAAGAGTTTGAACGACAGAAAGGCGCCGTCGCCGTCACGTGGGACGCCATCAAGAAGGCCTGTGGATGTTATCATTACTTGGCTAAGGAAAAGCATGATCGATATAGAAGCGGAGCCAGAATCAAGCTCCAGGACTCTCCATATGCATCTACCCTCTCGAGATGCCTTGCAAAATACCCCATCCCACCAGCAACCCTGGAGATCGAGCTACGCGCGGATAGGAACTACTCAACGGTCCCGGTAATAGAGAGACTGGAGCCTACGATGTCGATTGCATCCGGTGTGAGTGCTCCAAAGATCATCACATTGGTTGCCAGCAACGGAGAGAGGTACAAGCAGCTCGTCAAAGGCGGTAATGACGACCTTCGACAAGACGCAATCATGGAGCAGGTCTTTGCTGCTGTGTCCTCGCTGCTGAAGCAACACCGAGCAACCAGGCAGCGCAACCTCGGCATCAGGACTTACAAGGTGCTACCTCTCACGAATAGGTCTGGACTGATCGAGTTTGTTGCCAACACGATACCCTTGCACGACTGGCTCATGCCAGCGCACGAACGGTATTACCCCAAGGACATGAAGGGTAATCTTTGTAGGAAGGAGATCTCCAATGTCGCCGGCCGCACCAATGACGTGAGGGTCTCTACCTACCGCAAGGTCTCCGAAAAGTTTCATCCCGTGATGCGGTACTTTTTCATAGAGTCGTTCCCCGACCCAGACGACTGGTATGTCAAGCGCCTCGCGTATACGAGAACGACGGCTGCGATATCCATCCTCGGGCATGTCCTTGGGCTCGGAGACCGGCACGGACACAACATCCTCTTAGATCAGAAGACGGGTGAAGTCGTGCACATCGACCTGGGTGTGGCATTTGAGTCAGGGCGCATCCTGCCGGTGCCCGAGGTCGTACCGTTCCGCATGACGCGTGACATTGTGGACGGCATGGGAGTGACCAAAACTGACGGGGTGTTCCGCAGGTGCTGCGAGTTCACACTCGACGCGCTGCGGGAGGAGACATACTCGATCATGACGATCCTGGACGTCCTGCGATACGACCCGCTCTACTCGTGGAGCTCGACACCTATGAGGTTGGCGAAGCTACAGGGAGCTAAGGGGCGGGCAGAGGAGGGCGGCGACGGTAATGGCGAGGGGGCTGGCGCAGGCGCTGGGGCAGAGAAGAAGAAAAACGGCGTGGTGAACGAGCCATCTGAGGCGGACCGCGCCCTGGAGGTTGTCAGGAAGAAGCTTTCCAAGACACTGAGCGTCACGGCGACCGTGAACGACCTCATCAATCAGGCGACCGACGAGAGGAATCTGGCGGTGCTCTACTCGGGGTGGGCGGCGTATGCTTAATAGAGACTGGACTGGCAGGAGGTCCTTCAGTTCAGGTGCTTTTTGGGGGCCGTGATCTGTAGAAGGATCGTGCTTATTAGCTGGGGGTGCCGTACAAGAGGTGTGTATATTGCGTTTTAATATCAACAAATTGTTCCAATCACAAGCTGGCGTCACAATTGCCCGGGAATTGCTTGAGAGGGAGAAAGGCATGGACTAGTGGAAAAAAGAGAAAATCAAGGAGGGATCCCCTTGTTAGGAGGCTGTACCACACGACTGAGGAGACTGGGCGATTCATATAACGGTTTTGCAAAGGCTAGTCGTGAAATTCAGCACTACAGGCATGACCATGACCATGCATGACCTACCGCCTGAGAGAGGGACGTCGTTGGCCCTCGGTATGTCAGCCGAGCTCTTATCAGTCGCGTCTAAGGCGCGGGCAAATGTGGGGGAGCTCTTTAAGTCCGGTCATCCCACTCGTCATTGACCGTGTTGTAATGCAGCCTGCACGTCTTCATCTTCCTTTAGTGATTACTCCTGCTCGTCCGTACTTTTCAGCACGAATTCGAAAGACAGAAACCCTCAGTGCCTCCACGTACGGGGTTCCTTTCGTAATCTAGACCTCGCGACAAGTTGAAGGAGGGTCAGCCCGTCAGCCAAGAAGTAACACATACCCACCAGGATCTGTGCGACAACAGCTCGAGTTGTTGCAGCTGGATCCCCCGGGGGCCTGGGCATGCAGTCAAGGCCATCAGGAACCGAGGGCCCCGACAATCACCACCACACATCACCCCCCTCACGACGCCGCCCTCGAGTCGACTCCATTCCCTCCTCATCCCAGCCGCGAACAGCTCCCGACCCCAAGCGCATCCGCTCCGGGGAGACCGCGCCGACCAAAGCCTTCAGGCCGACCTCAGCCGCCTCCATCAACACCATGGCCACGGCGGGCACGATGAGCGCAAAGGCCATGGGGAAGAAGCCCGAGGGCGCGGCGGGCTTCCAGCCATTGTCGGGCGCCAGGCGGATCGTCATCAAGAACCTAAGGACCAGCTCCAAGACCGCCGCCGACGTCGAGGACTACTACAAGAAAACGTGGGACAACGTCGAGACAGCGCTGAGGTCCATCCTCAAGGGAGAAGTTCCCCGGGTGCCGCTCGAGAGGGTATACCGCGGCGTCGAGGACCTGTGCCTCCACGGACAGGGCGACAAGCTGTTCAAAGTGCTCAAGCAGGAGTGCGAGAAGCACCTGGACCGCGAGGTGCTTGGCCGCATCAGGGACAGCAGCGGCGCGGTGGCCAACACCGATGTGCTGCTGCGGGTGAGGACGCAGTGGGCGGCCTTTAACAGAACCCTCATCACCGTCCGCTCGGCGTTTAGCTACCTCGACCGCTCGTTCCTGCTCAACAACAAGAAGTACCAGTCGATCAACGACCTACTCCTGTCGCTCTTCCGCAAGATGGTCTTCAACTCGACCCCGGGTGCTGACGACTCGGACTGCGGGAAGAAGGTGGTCACGGGCATGTGCCAGCTGGTGGAGCACGACCGTCGAGGCAATGCGGCGGCCGACCCGACGCTCTTGCACGACTCTATCAACATGTTGAAGGTTCTTGGGGTCTATGGCAGCAAGTTTGAGAGGGAATTTTTGCGGCAGTCAGAACAGTACTTCACGGACTTTGCCGCTGAGCACAGTAATGATGGCTTGAGGTCGTATATCACGGCATGTGAGAGACTTCTTAAGCGGGAGGACTACAGGTGCAACACGTTCAACTTTGACAGCACGACGAAAGTACTGTTGCTCGAAAAGGCCCACGAGATCCTCATACAAAACTACAGCGCGGTGTTGCTGGACCAAGGTGATGTGTCGAGATTACTAGACGACAACGACATAAGCTCTGTGAAGGCGCTGTACTCTCTACTATGTCTATCGAACATCCCAAGAAAACTTAAGGAGCCATGGGAGGAGTACATTCAGCAAGCGGGAGCGAGGATAGTGAATGACACAGAAAAAGGCGACGAGATGGTCATCCGATTACTGGAGTTCCGGCGGTCTATGGACACCATGATCCGGGATGCGTTTGGGGGTGACGAGGTCTTCACGTACAGCCTTCGAGAGGCCTTCACTGTTTTCATCAACGACAAGAAGATATCATCGTCCTGGGGTACTGGCACGTCCAAGGTGGGAGAGATGATCGCCAAGCACATTGACATGTTGTTGCGAGGTGGAATCAAGGCCCTTCCAAAGTCTCTGATTTCGGATAGCAAAGACCGCAGTGAGGCGGAGAGGAGCGGACAGGCCAGCACAGGTGATGAGGACGCCGAGCTGGACCGCCAATTAGACGCAGCACTCGAACTGTTCCGTTTCATCGAAGGCAAGGACGTCTTTGAAGCTTTCTACAAGAAGGACCTGGCGCGCCGGCTGCTCATGGGACGGAGCGCCAGCCAGGATGCTGAGCGCAGCATGCTTACCAAGCTCAAGAGCGAGTGTGGCTCCAGCTTTACCCACAACCTGGAACAGATGTTCAAGGACATGGCTCTGGCGAAGGAGGAGATGGACACTTACAAGGGCTGGCTGGACAATACGGGCAAGGAACGAAGTGGCGTCGACCTGACCGTCAGTGTGCTGTCCCAAGCAGCATGGCCGTCGTACCCGGACGTCAAGATGCTCATACCAGAGGATGTTGCCGAGAAGATCGACCAATACGACGCCTTCTACAAGAACAAGCACACAGGCCGCAAGCTCTTCTGGAAGCACAACCTGGCGCACTGCATGGTCAAGGGGTACTTCGCCAAGGGCACCAAGGACCTGGCCGTCAGCGCGATGCAGGCCAGCGTGCTGGTGCTGTTCAATCAGGCGCCGGAAGGGGTGCTGGGTTACGAGCAGATCGCGACGGCGACGGGACTGTCGGGCGGGGAGCTGGAGCGCACGTTGCAGTCGCTGGCGTGCGGCAAGGTGCGGGTGCTGACCAAGTCGCCCAAGGGCCGGGACGTTTCCGCGACGGACACGTTCACGTTCAACCGCACGTTCACGCACCCCATGGTGCGCGTCAAGATCAACCAGATCCAGCTGAAGGAGACGGCCGAGGAGAACCAGGAGACGCACCGGCGGGTGGCGGCGGACCGGCAGTTCGAGACGCAGGCGGCCATCGTGCGCGTCATGAAGAGCCGCAAGACGATGCAGCACGCCCAGCTCGTCGCTGAGGTTATCAACCAGACCAAGAGCAGGGGCGCCATGGACCCGGGGGACATCAAGCAGAATATTGAGAAGTGAGTACCTCACCTGCCTTACCCTCCCCTTTCGTGACTGGTCCACTCACTTTTATTCTACGTTTCGTCTCGTTGCTAACTTGCGTTACTCGCAGGCTGATTGAGAAGGACTACCTTGAGCGTGAGGGCAATGCGTATACGTACTTGGCTTGAGCGCGCTTTTTATGGAATCATGACTGTTTGGACCCTTGCGATGAAACCCTAAATGGGTGCATTCTGGCGTACTTGGTCTGGTTGGGGGAGCATACACACATCACACACGTACAGACAGGTTTGTGTAGACTTAGAACATGGCATCTGGGCACTATCCCGGACGACATGTGCCATTGATATGGCTTGGAAATGAATCTCCGTGAGCAAGAATGTGTATACTTGGTCGTGGACGTTATTGTCTGTAAAAGTAGCCGCTGCTGTAATTTGTCCCAAGACTGGGCACGGATTGTTCAATTGATCCCCGGGTCTACCTGTCACATCATTAAAGTCTAGAAACACCATTCGAGGAGTTTTGGGCACTCTACGTCGAATATTCCATATCTCCTCTTCAAAATAACCAGCCCGTACAACAAGTCGGCCTAGGGAGGTATCTCGAGGTGGTGATCGCTTGTCTCCACCAAAAGTCCAGGACGGCCAACATCCCTGTCCGACCCTGACGGGCTAGCTCTTATCAGCTGCTGCGATAAGAACTTTTCCCTCGGACCAAGTAAATTCTTTTTTATTTTCTTGACCGTCTTGCACCCCAACTTTCTCCCCTCGAACAAGCCATTTGTCGACCCACACATAAATCGCCAATATGCCTAAGTCAAAGAGAACCAAGGTGTACCACCTCACCCAGGTGAACAAGAAGACCCGCGAGCAGAAGGAGAAGCTGTTCCAGGACATCCGCGAAACTGTGCCCAAGTACGAGCGATGCTTCGTCCTGAGCTTCGACAACATGCGCAACAACCACCTCAAGGACGTGCGCCATGAGCTCTCGGACTCCAGGTACGGATGAAAACTCCTAATTTCCACTGAACAAAAAGAAAAAGTCGAGAGTCACTGGCCCCAGACCTTCGCCGCAAGCCCCTCCGATCTGGAGGAGGCAAAATAGAAGCAGGCCGCTGACTAGAGGGAACCCCCCCCTTCCCAGGCTCTTCTTCGGCAAGACGAAGCTCATGTCCCGCGCGCTGGGCCAGAACCCCGAGGACGCCACCGCGGACGGCATCCACAAGCTCACGCGCCACCTGACGGGCAACGTGGCGCTGCTCTTCACGAGCCGCCCCACCGCCGAGATAACGTCCTACTTCGAGTCCTTTGCCCCCGTCGACTTTGCGCGCGCGGGCGCCGTCGCGTCCCGGGACTTCGTCATACCCACGGGCGTCGTCTATGCCACGGGCGGGTCCGTCCCCGCCGAGCACGACGTGCCCCTGGGTCACACCATCGAGCCCGAGCTGAGGCGCCTGGGCGTCCCCACGCGAATGGTCCGCGGCAAGGTCGTCCTGGGCGAGGAGACGGGCGGCGGCGAGGGGTATACGGTGTGCAAGGAGGGCCAGGTCCTCGACTCGAGGCAGACGAGGCTGCTGAAGCTGTTTGACCAGTGCCTGAGCGAGTTCAGGGTCAAGATACTGGCGTGAGTTGTGAACCCCCCCGACCCGAACCCATAAACCACCACATCCTATCCCTCTCCCTCGGGACGTCCTCTCTTGTTTTGTCTGGACATCTGCGTTTGGTGTGTGCATGGTTCGCTGACGAGTATTCGGTCTCTAGCTACTGGGAGTCCGAGAGCGGACTTGTCACCGAGGTTGAGGAGGCTGACGAGGATGCCATGGATGGCGTAGACGAGGATGATGAGTAGGCGAGAGGGATAGACAGGTCGAGACACTAGAGGTCGTCGAAGGTCTTTCCGCCTCCTGCGGCCATCTGTCTGGGTTGATACCACTGCATACTGGGTTTCATGGCGTTCAGGAAGACAGGAAAATGGCTAGGTAGTATTGCACATGGCAAACAAAGCCTGAGCACAACACCAGAGAAAAAGCTAAAATTATATCTATTGTCTCAACGCTATGGAAGCAGAACATCTGCAGAGAAACTATACCCACCCGTGTCAGGGAGAGCGTCCTGCTACGCCGTGTTTGCTGTCTTGACACATGATACAGTTCGCTACTTACGCAAGCAAGACGCTTCCATGCGATAATGTCCGTTACAGTTGCCTTTGGTTCAAAACATGCATTACTAACGCCAAGCTGGCAATGAGCTCGTGGTCAGTAGGATCCGCAGTCCTTACCTCTGACCTTACCTCGAAAGCTATTCCAGTCGTCTCCTCCGCGTGACTGGCAGATACAAGAAACACACGTCATCTTACAAGGAGAAATACTACCTTCCTAACCCTTGCTATGTGGAGCCCACCCGTTCTGTAGGAAGCGTTATTGACGCCTCTTTGTCGGCTCCAGGGGATACGTCGCGTGCGGTAACACACCCACTTGTGTATCATCAGACAGCCCGGGCGAGGTGTTCTAAATGTGGCCATTGTCGGTGGTCTTCAGGTGATCGGTTGTTTTTACCTTGAGACAAGGAGTATAAGGTTGACCGGGGTTTGGAAACACCTGTTTCTGTCGGCTTACCCTTGTTGTCAAGGAGGCAAGAGAGGTGGAAGACGACAAAAGCGAAATGAGTGGACTCAAGATACCCACCACAAGACGAGCGGCTGGCTGTCTTGTCATCAGTAGCGACGCAATTTGCGTTCGCCTTCGTAGCCTGAGCCTCCTTCGTATGGCCGTTTCCGCGAGTCGTCACGCTCGTAGTCGCGGTCGCGATATCCGCCTCGGTCTCTGTCACGGTCTCCGCCGCGGTCTCCACCTCTGTCTCTGTCTCCGCCGTGCCTCTGACCAAGCGGCATGGCATTGCTTCCGGAGCTGGATCGATCGCCTCCGCGGTAGCCGCCTCCGCCTCCGCCGCCGCCGTAGCCTCTGTCGTCATCGCGTCGGCCGTATCCGCCGCCGCCGCCGCCACGGTCTCCACCGTAGTCTCTGCGGTCGCGGTCGCCATACCGGCCACCCGGTCCGCTCGGCGCGTTTGGTGGTCCGCCGAATCCGCGGTCACGGCCCCCGAAGCCTCCACCGCGACGATCGAAACCGCCACGGAAGCCACCTCGATCTCCTCCTCTGAAGCCGCCTCTACCTCCACGGAAGCCGCCTCCGAAGCCACCAGGACCGGCCATGGGGCGACTTGGCATGGCTTTGGTGTAACCACGTCCGCCAAGCCCGCCGCCGAGGCGACGTGGCTTCCAGCCTGAGACGGTACGGCCGCGCTCGACATCGGTCTTGATCCGACGACCCTTGATGCTGATACCATCGAGTTGTTCTAGAGCAGCTAAATGTGCGCGCGGCAAAACGCGCTTGTGTCAGTACGACCTTACCATTGTCTGCATACCTTCGTGATGACCAAGATGGAGGGGGGGAAAGGGGGACCGAGACAGGCAAGCTTGAGGGCCATGGTCTCGGTGGGGCATTGGTTCGCCAGCAGGCTCCAGGGTGGTTGACTTGGGAATATCAATGGCAGTATTACCTCTCATGTCCTTTTCGCGCTCAAATACTATGAAGGCGTAGCCGCGGTGTGGCTTCTTCTTTTTGTTCCCCTTCTCGTCGGCATGAGTGTCCCGAACGATTCTGATCTATCGAAATTGTCAGCGGAAGTGCAAGGTACGTATTCATGGGATATAGGATGAAACATACACGCTCGATCGTTCCAACGCGGCCGAATTCTCTCTCGAGATCCTCCTCATTGGCATCGTAGCTGAGTCGCGAGACCATCAAGGTCTTGAAGGCATCGCCACGAATATTTGGGTCGCTGGCCGGGTTGACTATATTCCAGGTGTTAGTCTTGCGTACTGGGCACATCGGACGGGGCAGGGCATCTAACAAAGCTTTGGCGCCTCCGTAACCAGCTTCTCAATCTCGGCCTTCTTCTCGAGCTTCTTGCGGTCGCGTGCTTGCAGCCAGCTCTCCGTGGGGGCATAACCGTCGGCATCCTTGTAGGCCTCAAGATGAGGCAAAAAGTCGGCTACACCTCCAATGGCAGCAGTCTTGCGCTGTTCCGACGGAAAATCGCATGGAGGGACCCATCGCAGCGGAGGCCGGGGCGCAAACAGCGCCAGAAGGTTGGGAGGGAGCTTGTCGGTCATTTTCAGTCGTCTTTCAGATCATTTGCATTAGGCTGGAACCCGGTCAAAATTGAAGGACGGTCCTCGCGTCGATGAAGTAATGCAGTTGCGCGCCTTAGACTCGAATAGACAAGCCAGTACGGGCGCAAGCAACGGGAGGTAAGGGAGAAAGGGAGGCGGTTGAAAGAAGGGCTTTGCGACAGGTTGCCTAGTTGAGAGCTAGGCCGTCGTCGACAACAAGGGACCAGGGCAGGAACGCGCCTCGAAAAAGCTCAGGCCACCACATTACATAAGCAGCATTTTTTGGCTGCGATGCAACGCCTCAGGCAAGACAAGCAATTGAACGACGACAATGTCAGTCCTCAACACAGTTGACAGACCACCATGACAATAAGACCAGCAATAGAAGCAGTGACGAAGGGCCGAGTAAGTCTAGACCTCCCAAGTACACTAACCCCAAGGCAAGCCGTGCTGACCGTCCCGACAGAATGGCGTAGGCGCCTTCGTGCTGCAATGTAAGAGGATGGACTTTCACTACTGCGACTGGGCAGGGAGCTCAAGAGGCATGAAGTGAGTGCTGCACACTGTATCCTTCCTGTTCGATCTGTGCTCACCCGTTCCTGCAGCTCCTTCATCAAGTCTCTCCTCCCCAAATTCGCCGCCGCACACCCCGAGATCGAGGTCACCGTCTCCCCGAGGCCGACCAAGCACCCCATCGTCAGCGCACACTATATCAACGGCAACACACGGGCGGTATGCGTGAGGAATTTGCATGCGAACCAGATACAGCAGAAGGTCGAGCTACTACGGGACTCGACGGGCGAGAGGAACAAGAGGTTCAGCAAGCCGGTGAGGAGTATCAATGAGAGTGTCAGAGGCGTCTGGTCACCGTACCACGGCAAGGGAATCACGGTATAGGCAAGACCAGAGCCGAGGAGAGACGGATGGGCAGAAAGAATGTGTATTCTACGTGCATGGGGCTAGAGCGCCATTTCTCAAGAGACGAGCAGGTCTCAGGCGTGGCATCCGTGTGAATTATATACCCGGACTACGTCTTCAAGAGCATCATGGGGCATACTTCGCGAAGCAATCAAAGCGAAGACATGGATTCATTTCAGGAGTTTCATTTGACTACTTTTTGGCTGCCTATCTTGGTTGTCCTTACGGCCCCGGTTCTTCGTTTGACCGTCCACGGACTACTCCTCTCCCAGCTCAACAGCAAAGACTCTACTGGTGGCTGTTGATGATGTCGACAAAGGCAGGCTTCAAGCTAGCACCGCCGACGAGGAAGCCGTCAATGTCGGCCTGCTTGCTGAGCTCCTTGCAGTTCTTCTCGCTAACGCTGCCGCCGTACAGGATGCGGGTCTCGTCGGCGGCCTTGGCGTCGACCTTCTCCTTGAGCCACTGGCGGATGGCGGCGTGCACCTCCTGGGCCTGCTCGGTGGTGGCGACCTTGCCGGTGCCGATGGCCCAGATGGGCTCGTAGGCGACGACGATCTTGGACCAGTCGTTGCCGATCTTGGCCTTGAGGGCGTCGAGCTGCTTGGTGACGACGGCGACGGTCTTGCCGGCCTCGCGCTCCTCGAGCGACTCGCCGCAGCACCAGATGACGCTGAGCCCGCCGTCGGTGGCGACCTTGGTCTTGGACGCGACCACCTCGTCCGACTCGCCCAGGATCGTGCGCCGCTCGCTGTGGCCCAGGATCGTCCAGGTCACCTCGCTGTCCTTGAGCTGCTCCACCGAGATCTCGCCCGTGTAGGCGCCGTTGGGCTTGTCGTAGACGTTCTGCGCTGCCACCTCGATGCCCTTGTTCAGGGACTCACGGACGTAGTGCAGGTAGAGTGCTGGTGGTGCAACAACGACCTCTGTGTGCGGAGAGAGAGCTCGTCAGCAAAGTGTACTTCTGGCTTGTTCTCCGGGAGCAGTACTCGATCCCAGGTGCCGGGACTGACTCAAAGGGACGTCATAGCAGACATACCAGCGTTGGGGTCAAGCTTTGCGCTGTTCAGGTTGTTGACAATCTCCTTGATGGACGACTTGGTGCCGTTCCTGTAGAATTCGGAAGGGCCATCGTCAGTAAAGAAGCTCTGTGGAAGCTCTGCGGGGTTTTCAGGAGCTCGGGAAAGCTTGGGGCAGCTCACATCTTCCAGTTTCCGCCGACGAAGAACTTGCGAGCCATGTTGGGCAATTGGCGTCTGGTAGTTCAGCTATGATTCAAAAGGAGGGTATTGTATATTAGGAAGGAGTTGTGAATTGCGCAGTCGTAGTTGGCAGAGTGAAGAGGGAAAGAGTTTCAGGAAAAAGCGTACTTGAGGTGACGACAGTTTGTCTTGGTCTTTAGAGGGGCAGCAATGGAGGGGCACAGAGCAGGAGCACAGGCATGCCAGACGTCGTTTCTGGTGGGGACTCGCCGGGACTTGGCGGCTCTCGTTCGATGGCCCCTAGTTGCGTCCTCAACGAAAACAACTCATCGCCTCACTTTCCTCGGCAAACAGCATGACTTCATGTGCTTAGCTCTCCCTGCTTTTCCCGCATGATTTACGCTGCTCTGTGGCGTGACGTTATAAAACCCACCCAATCCTCCATGCCGCAGTGAGGGACTGAGTCGCGCTCCACTCAAAGGTGGACTGGCCTGGGAACACCACCGTTACCCGAACCCATCACCGAACGAATCGGCTTCTCAAGGCATACGGGGTGCCAGTCCAAGCATCCAGGAGTTTCGATCCCAATGCCCGAGGTACCTTGGCAGATTTAAAAGATGGCTGTGTAACCAATCGAAGGGATGCCTCGAGTCTGCCCATGCTGAGGCAAGCGACTGGTTCGTCCACGTCTTTAACTCGGCCAAATTCCATCAACAGTGGCTCGCGATGCGAATTGAGGCCCGCCCAATCGTCTGAGGTTGGGCCGACACGCCACGTTTGGCGGACCATGCAGTCTTAAGTCTCTTAATATCTACGAGCTTTCGAGCAGTACCCAGCGGTTCCCGGTCTCTCTTGATTGTTGTCGAGCTTCAATCTGGCTGTCCCCGAGGCAGCGTCAGCACGAGTTGACACGCAAACTACGGTCCATATTCCAGTCACAAGTTCGAGAGCACAAGACGGTCACTGGCATGATCATGGAAGTCTCTTCGAGCTGTCTGCCTCCGTGAAGCTCGCAAACGGTCAACATCACTACGGTCCTGCTGGTTTGAGCCGTACGCGTGGCTGTCGTGCCTACCAAGACCTCCCTCTGATCTCGATCCACAAAATGGCATAATGGCACGGTCCGATCAGTTTCTCTAAGCTCTAATTTTGAACCTCACTCGCAGTTTCAACACATACAGAAGTGAGAACTCAATTGTTGTCGGAATTTACTGTCTGATTGCATACTTGGTACGAAGCTCATGGTAATAGCATTGCCGACTGGTACGACATATTCTGGCAACATAAGAGAAGGAAGCAGTCTCGCCATCCGCACTCATTACTGCCCAGCTTTTTCTGACGGTTGCGGTGCTTGGAAAAATTCCAAGCTTCTTGACCAAGGACACGATCCCGCTAACAAGAAAGCTCACCGCCTATAATCACGATCGATATCATACGTGCGGTCTGTTCTCCGAGAAAAAGGCCCAAAAGGATTTACCGAGGATTGGGGTGACTCCTCTCGCCGCCTCCGGTGCAATGCTTCCTCCTCTATCTGGGCACGAATGATGTCCTCCTGTTCTTCTCGAGCACGCGCCTCGCGGAGTCGTCTGGCCTCAAGATAGATGGAGTCACTAAGATCGTCGTGGTAGCGTGAGTCGCGGTCGAGTCTCAGGCGCTGGAAGTTGTCCTCGAGCTGCCGACCGACCTCGCTTGAGGTGACGTGCCTGATCCTGGTTGGAGATATTCCCTCATTGATGATTTCTGGGCGAGGAGCATATCGAGGCTTGTATCTCCTGGCAGCAAAGTCGAGGCCGTCGACATCATCCAGGGTGTGCCGGAAAGCAGCTTTCTCGTCCGATCTACCAGCGCGGTAGGCGTCGGCCTGGATTTGATCAAGATTCTCGACCGGGATCGCAGCCTTTTTTGGAGGCACTGGCACCTGGATGATGGGCACACGGGCTCCACTTCCAGTGACGATATATGATGGCTCCTCGACGAAATTGTGGCGACGCCCAGGGCGGTAGACGTCGACCCCGAAGTTACTGGGCTCTTCAAGATACCTCAAAGACCGCCGCTTTTGGTCATGATGTTTCCTACCCTTAAATGAGGCTGATGAATGGGAGGGCTCGGTGACCAATGTGGACTCCGAACCGAATTCGGACCCCGACCCATAGTCAGAGTACTCCGAGCTGTCAGAGCTTCTGGAATGGCGGCTCCGGTGGTGCTTGTCCTTGCGGTGGTCAACCTCGACGCGGATAGGTGTATGGGGTCGACCAATTCCTTGGCCAGGGTGAGAGTGGTGCATCGGCATGACCTGGGGACGCTGCATTTGTCCCTGTATTGGACCCGGGCTGCGCATAGGGGCAGCCTGTGGGTGGTACATTGGTCCCGGCTGGGGCGGTTGCATAAGCAGAGGGCGGTGGTGCGGGGCCATGTGCTGCTCCGGCGCCTGGTGCGCCTGGTGGTGCCTCATCCGCATCGCTTCGGATTCCCGCTGCTTCTCAATGCCAACGGAACGAGCCAACTCGCTCGGTATTTGAGTTGGCTTGGGGCAACGTTTGAAGTAAGCCGTGATGGAAGTACGCTCGTACATCCTCTTCTGGTGGATCTTCCTCTTGGTGTTGGACTTTCGCGTATAGACCTTTTCACGCTTTTGAACGACGGGTTTCAGCGTATAGTCAATCTGCGCGAGAACGGTGTGGAAGCGCGCATCGTGCTCTTCCAGCGAAAGCTCACGTTGCGCTCTCGCAAGTTGATCTTGTTGCTTCGGTCCAAGGTCATTTTGCTTCTCCAAGAGGGTCCTCCCTTTCTTACCGTCCTCCTTGTTCAACCGGCGGACTTCCTTTCGAGCGTCCACCTTGTCGAAACCTGCAATGCGTCTCCTGATGCAATTATCCCAGCTTGCCTTCACTTCTTCACCTTCGGAGTCATACTCGTCATACGGCTCAATCTTCTCGAACCTCAGGATGATATATTCTGACAGTTCTTCCCGGATATCATCTTCAGTCACACCCTCGTCCCGAATGTCGGAAACGACGACGGGACGCTGGAAGTGGGCTGGTATGATATGTCTGGGAGGGTGAGGCGGCTGTGGTGGATATGAAGCTGGCATGTGCGGCATGGGCCGCGGCATTTGTGGGGGATGAGACATGGGCGCCACCATTGGCACGGGATGCTGCTGATGCACCATCGGCGGCGGCGGCGGAGGTGGCGGCCGGCCCCCTACACCCGGCTGATGATGTTGAGGAGGGACCGGGATCGGCGGTGGTTGAGGCTGACCACCACTGAGTTGGTAAAACTCCTGCATGGCCACGAACGATAAAGAAGGGCTCGACTACAGAGAAGCAAGAGACAATTCTGCCTTGACCAGAGAAGGGCGAGAGGAAGGTTGGATGAAGAGCAGCTGCTCTATGTCAGGGCGGGGAGGCAGAGCCAGGCAGCAAGGCTTTTAATATACTGGGGCGGTCCTAGAGGGACCGGCAACGCGAAGCAAGTTGACGGGATGGTGTGCAACCCACAACCTTTTGGTACGTCACGAAAATGAGGCGAAGAGAAGAAGGGCCACGCGGTGCGTTCGTGTCGCCAGGGACAATTCAAGACTGAGACAGGAGGGACGACTTCTCAGATCTTAGCCACGCGTGTCTAGGACTTGGTGTCGAGCGAGGTCGAGGTCACTCAGTACGGATCACTCGGCCAGATGAACAGCTCCGAGGTCCTTGAGTAGTCCTGGACGGCTGCTGCCGCTGCGACCTTGCGATGAACCATTCCAAGATCAGCAGTCCGAGACTCGACTCGAAAAGGCGGCAGCGGGCAAATACATTGCACACCAACTTCAAGAAACAAGTGCCGGGTATGGAGAGGCGCTACTTGATGACTATCAAAATGGGCTAAAATATAGCAACGTCTCGCCCCACTCTGGCTGCTCGGTGAGTCGAGTGTCACACACACCCATTCTTCAACTCTCTAGGTGCGTTGTCGTTTACAGCGCTGGCCATGATTGGCCAGGCAGCCTTCGGAGAGCAACGCGGATGGCTTGAAGGATTGCCAAGAGCGCGGAGACTAAGCTCAAGGTCAGCTTTCGTCGCCTAGCACTGACAGCCAGACAGGTCGCGACTGTGGCGGGCCTGGGTGGCCACAGACGCTGGCTGTGGCCGCAAGTAATGGTGCATTGCCCGCAGCACTGTGCCAGTGTTCACATATGTTGTGTCTTGTTGCTCAAGATGTCAGGGGATGATCTGGTACGCGTTCGAGACATGGTAGGACCGCGACTACCGCCCGACGCTACCTGGTGATTTGCGTTATCCATACCTCGAGACTGAGGTTTTCATCGAAACCTGTTCAGATATGTCTTAATCATAGACAAGGGTGGGTAGTATGGAAAGTCTCATGCGGCCCCGTATGCTGTACGACCCAGACCACCTGAGCCTCATGCAGGCCGCATCGTTCGCCGGAATTGTGGAGCAAGAAGGCAGCCGACTAAACGCCTTATTTACACTTCTCTCGGGCAACGCTAAGGCATGCAAAACAGCCCGAGCAACGGTGGCCTCCAGGTGCAGATGCAGCCCCGTTTTGTTTTCCCCTTCGTCTCCCATTCGCTCTCCGCTCATCAAGTGATGGAGACAAGGGTCCCGTATTCGCCAGAGCTGGCTCCTCATGTTGATAAGGTCTACACCCTCCTCCGCTTGACTCCAACACCTCGGACCCGACTGCTTGCCGCGCATTCTGTCTTGTTCAGCTGGTTTGCTTACGTTACACACACCTTCAAGCCACCCAGGTATCTCCACATTGTCGCCAATACGCGCTGCTTGCTGTTCAATGTGTGCGGCTCTGCAATCAATATTGGCGAGTGAGAGTGCTGATGACTGCAGCCCAGGCTGTTGTATTCCATATCAGCGTGCTATTGTTGCTGCACTGACGATCTCAGTGCCTGACATGCAAACGCCTCAAACTCCATGTCGCGCTGATCACAAACCTGCCATTCGTCACTACAACAGACAGAAATGTCAATTTGAGCCTCAAGTCCTGCCAGTGCAAGAAACTCTCTCGTGAAGTCCGAGAACAAGTAACTCGGGTGTACTCCCTCTCTTCTCCTTCGTATGTAGGAGACATGTCTTTCCCTGCTCGACCAGTCAGTCCTAGTTAGCGGGCCCTCATACCTGGAACTCCAAGCACATTGTGTCCGTGCAAGCATGCACGACCGCCTATTGTGCTGCTTCACATAGTCGAATTCGCGAAACCCTGGGTTCATTTCGGTCTAAAACTTACGGAGGAGGACCCCTGATCTCAATGCATCCGTTCAAGGGTCGATACCATGCTCTCCTTGCCTATGGCATCGTGCAGTATGTCATGCAGGCCGCCCTGCGGTGCGCGCCGATGCAGACGGCCGATCGCAAGCACTCCGCCCTCTTGCTTAGCCGGGCAAGGGGCATTAGCCAGACATATGCAGACCCTGTATGCAATGGGCTCACCGAGGGCTGTGTTGGGCATGAAGCAAGCATACATCATCACCTACGGAGTGCCAGCACCTACCTGCAGGTCAGAATCGTTTTGCAGAGCTCGATCTGAGCCGGCTGTCTCTATCTCGTACGCACACCTTGGTACATCATACCGCAGAATATGCAGGCGATTGATCATTTTCTCATGTGGTTTACGTGCCTCTCGCTCATGCGCGAGCGTCTGTACCCCGTTGCTCGGATCGCTGTAGGCAGGTTACACAATGTGTGCTGCCCAATGTTCCCCAGATCTGACCCATGGGCTCTTCGTGTACTATCTATTACCCCATTCGTCCCCCTCTCACCTCACCTTGCTCGGACTCTTGACCACGCCACGTTTTCCGGTGCGCTGCATGCATGCCTCACGGTCGGAATTCTTCACCTCCTTGGAGATTTCACTCAATCCTTTCATGCATGCAGTGAGTCGCACGCCGTGCGACCACCGGAAAATATATCTAACCTGAGCGACCCCGGAACGCCCGGTTTGAGTCTGTGTTACGTGCCAGCACCTGCGTCCGCCCTAGCCCACCATCCCCCCGTTGCGTTCTTCCTCGCCAAGCTGCGGGTTGGAATTAATTCTCAACCTGGAAGGGAGGGTGGAAGCAAAGCAGGCAAAAACAAAAACACATTGAAAACGGGGCCCGACCCGGACAAAAGCTCGTCGATGGGAAGAGCGGTGGGTGCCCAACGGTTCCGCGGCGTCGATCCAGTGCTGTCGGACGGTGCCACCTGCTCCATGCTGCTATGCGTTGTTGTTGCGGCGTGCCGCAAGCTCCCAACATGTTGCCGGTGGTGGAGCGCTGAGGTGCTGTGCGCCGTGTCCCAGAGGGGGGAAAGAGTTGGCCAATTCCTCGTTGGTCGGGTTACAGCTCGTGGTAGGTGCGATGGGGGACGGCCTCGAGTCCTCTTTTGGGAGGCGAAAGATGGTGCATGCTGCGTGTGGGGCCGCTCGTGTTCCTCGTTGTGTGCTGGTGCTGGTGCTCCGTTGCTCTGTCATGGCCTTGTGCAGTGCTACGATGCTCGCTCGTTTTTCCTGAGTCGAGAGCTGCTTAACGTGTACAGACTTCCGGAGTTGACATTCCTGGCCGAGTGGAAGCCGGTGCTTGATGCTCACTGTGGTGCATAGGGATCCAAGATATCGGACCATCAAAGCCGGCCTCGTAGGCTTGGTGTCACCGTAGCACCTAGGGACCAACATGCCTGCATGCAGCTCTTCATCAGAACTTTATGGGGTCAAATATGTCGAGACCAAGCTTCCGGGCATATCCTTGTTGACAGTGGCACGATTCCTGTGTATCCATAAGCGGCGGATTTAGCCATCGAGTGTTGCTATTATGTTTTCTCATGCTTCAGTACGTAAAAGCTTCGCTTTGCTCCTCACTGACCCTGTCCCCTGCCTGCAAACATTCAGCTCCTTACACAAAATATCAACCATATGAGTTTCGCTCATGTGGAATCATTCTTTGATCTTCTGCTTATGGAACAGATCTGAACAGAAAGTCAGTTGTGACAGACGGGCTTGACCCCTTGGTACAATGGGGCTGGTGGCACGAACCTGGGATCTCGGGCATCCAGCTCGCCCTTTCTTTACAGAAGAATTCTCCCTTTGGGGGCAGCTGCTCAGGGTCATCCAAAGTGCCATAGGTGATGTACCTGAACTTGTCCGCAGCTTGTTCCTGTTGTGATCGCTGGATCAGATCATGTTTTCTGGGTCCTATCAACCGGCGGATCGACATAGGGACCACGTACCCCATATTCACATGTAAAGGAGCCGCAGTTGTCGCAAAACTCCCGTACAACGCCGTTCTCCTGCTTGTAGAGCTTTGGCTCCCCTTGGATGTATTTGAAGCTCTCGATTGGGATCTGAGAAAAGACCGTAAGACGGCTGTGGACCTGTGGCAACATGGCCAAGAGGGATAGATGCATACCTTGGCTGTCAACCCGAAGTTCGTGCCAAATGCCTTCTTGCAGCTCGAGCAGTGGCACAGTGATGTCCGCGCGGAATCGGCAGAATCAAGCTTCACAGTGTACTGCAGCTTCTTGCATGTGCATGTGCCGGTGAGATTGAGAGCCATCGTGGACAGGAATCTCCGAGATGTAGGTGAATTCAAGATGGATTGGGGGCGGGAACGGTGATTTCTGAGTGCTAGTAGACGGGCAGCATCATGATCCGGGCGGCTTTCTCTTTCGTTTTATGATGCCGTGGAACATAGGTCGTACGTTACTTATGATCGGCATTGGTTCTCGTAAGGCCGGGGGAAATGCCACCGCACGCAGCCTAACGTCATCGTATGTCATGGTGATCCAACAATCGTGGCGTGGCGACTGGAATTATTGCTGTTCATTTGGAAAATATTGAATAAATCTCAATTTTTCATGAAACTCGCTCTCAGGAATATTATCAAAGACGACACCAAGTGATATCCGACCAAGATTGTGTAGACACTGCTGTAAGAACATGGCGGCCTGGGGTATCAGACCCAAAGCGATCTAGCGATGCTCCTGAAGGTCTCATCAGCAGATTAACAATTATGCTAGGTACCAACTCTTTAAGGCCAACCTAGCTCTATGAGTCCATGTTTTTCTCACGCAAGAAATCTCGCAGTAAATCAAGGTTGTGTTCTGAACAGGTACCTTTCATGCACCATGCATATGATGCCAGCTGGAACGACTACACAAGCTAATGCAAGCCCTAAGTTAAGTGTATATAAGTCCGCTAAAGCGCCTGCATGTTCAGCGTTGAATAATCCAACGATAGCCAGTGGCACGTAAAATATTGCCGCTCTTCAGACTTACAACTAGGAAAGAAAAATCGAGTTCTACTACCTCAAGAGCTACAAGCTCGTATTCCTACACCGCTTCCCTAGTATACTATGTATAAGAGACACAATAAGGCACCTCCGGTGCGAAATGTACAATGTTGGACCACTGGATGTGGGACTGGTGTTATACGTCTGTACTCTTGGCCACGTCCTCCCATTCTTCACAGATCTTCAATGTTTCCTCGCATTTGCCCTTGATCCTTGTCCAACCATCGCTTCCTAGCGGCACTCTGAGCGGAACCGTCCTGCCAGCAGCCATCCCAGTGCCCTTGGTCAGCTCGATCATCCGCGTGACGGCTTTTGTAGAGTCGCCAGGCTCGTTTCCTATAACGCTCTGTTCGAAAGCTTGGACACCTGTGACCCTTTGTCAATAAATCCCGTACAAATTTACGCGCGTGCCTGCAACCGGGATGGGATTGGGATGTATCTATCGAAAAGGCAAGACTGAGCTCATCATACATACCGGCATTGAACTGGGAATATAACTCCACACGTGGTGCCACATGGTTGATGTTATTGAAAGCGCGGGTCCGAAAGTAGCCGGGCTCAACGAGCAGCACTTTTAGGTCTGGTGCAAAGATAGCAAGCTCCTTTGCGAGACATTCCACGGCTCCTATGTGGGCAAACCTTAGTCTCAATAATCTAGACGTTCATCAGGTATCAGAGAGGGAAGGAGGCGAACCTTCGAGTGCAAACTTGGTCGAACAGTATCCGGTTGCGCTAGGGTCGGCGCTATTCGTCGTCTGTCAGAATACCACAGCTCCCTTGACGAAGATGACCACACCAAGACTTACTGCCATCCGGCCTGAGAACTCATGAAAAGTAGGGTACCTGTCCCCCTAGCTCGCAGCTTGGGCAGAAGCGCACGGGTGATGTTCAGCGGGCCGTGGAAGTTCGTCTTGAAAACATCTTCCAGATCCCTTTGCCTACAAAGTGGAGTTAGCAGAAGGGGCCAAGACAAGGAGAGGGATCGGGCATACGTGAGCTCCTCGAACGCTGCACTAAGGATATAGCCAGCATTATTGACAACAACGTCGATCCCGCCTGGGTAGAGGCCCCATGCTTCCTCCATTTTGGCCGCAATGACATCTTCAGAAGCGGTCACGTCCAGGTCGAGTATACTCGCTCCAGTATCCTTCAAATGAGCTAGTTTCGTCTCGGCTTGACGCCCAGTGGCGATGACATTGTCTCCGAGGGCCCGGAGCTGGTGAACAAATTCAGCGCCGAAGCCGCTGGAGCAGCCAGTGATAAGCCAGGTCTGCGGTGCCATGATGTGAGTGCGTACGTGGTCAGGAAAGATGCAAGTTCCCAAATCAGAATAAGGGGTTGTAATGCTAGTTGGTACCTCGCATGGAACTGAGCGAGAAACTGGTCCTTAAGTAGCCGGGAAGTCTTAGAGTCCGTTCCTGTGCAGGATATGGCAACTAATTACCATCGGGCCGAGACGTACTGCAGGGATTATTTCAAGAGACGTCAAGCAGACAATACTGCGTACCATATGCATGGTTTGTGAAAATCTGTAATGGATCCAGTCGATCTTACCTTTCATAGGCCACACTACAGTCCGTTGGCAGCCCAGAGTGTAAGCACTACGAAAGATCCCGGCACAAGCGACTCCACCTGACGGCTAACTTTAGCGTTGCAGTTCTCATGGAAGACTATCCGCGCTGTCATTATATCAGCTAGAAGGCTTGAGGGTGCATCATCAGTTTGGATACACAGCATGTTTCAAGCAACCTGCAGCAAACGCTCAATGGTCTTGAGTCTGAAGAAACATCTGTTAAATGCATGAGCCTTCTGTAACAAAATCGTCTCGGTTGTCTCTGCTATTTCAGCAGCAATCCCTGGGCATGAATAGAGCTATCAAAGCAACTATGGAGAACCAGGCTCAAGCTCATTCCTGAAATGGTCACAAAGATGACACGATATTTATTGCTATTTGAAATATAATAGCCCTGGAGACTAGGATTGGGGCCTAGGACAGTCTAGCAGCCCTTGGACCCCAGATAGACTCAGGTGAGTTTGTATCCAAGTATACCAGTAGTATGCCAGTGGTTATGTAAGTTCCGCAGCCTGAAGATTCAACTGTCGAAGTGTGTGATTGCTCTGCTCTACATATAGGGCACCCCCCTCTTGACTGGCTTAGCATTCACCTTCCAGGAGACTCCCAGCACCTGCTGCTCGCTATCCAATTTCCCCACAACTCCATACCGAAATTCGATACCGTCGAAGGCCTTCGTCATGTCCAAGCCATCTAGACCTCCGAATCCCGGCGCCAAGTTGACGTATTTAGAGTCTCGGATCGCGGATGACGCATATCCTAGAATCTCAGGTGTTTTTGACTTGTGGCAGAATACGGCCCCGGCTAGGCTACCTACTAATACTACTAAAGACGTGACGAAGAACACGGTGAGCCATGGCATGCTGATAATGTATACTGCCTCGAGTGTGTGAATTGACGCGTTCGCTGTAACACTTCCGTGTTGACCAGGAGATAAGCCATTGGCTATGGACTCGAAGGCTTGATTGGCTATCAAGTACGAGTTTATGAGCTGGCCTAGACGGTAGCTGAAGTCGCCGGGTTGTCTATCTTCCAGATTGAGATTTCTGTCTCGTGTCCCGTCAAGCATGAAGGATAAGGAGGTATTTCGTATATAGAGAAGAGACGCGTCCGAAGGTCCAGCTCTAAATTGGAGGCCGCTTGCCGTTGGTAAGTTCCTGGATAAAGTGGAAAAGACCCAGGGATATGAAAGATGTGTGATGTTGGTCGAGGCGCGTGGCTGCTGCGACGGACGCTGGGCTATGACTGAACATTCGCTTGCTCTTGTGTCGACCTGGCTGCATTCCACTTTTGATTCGATATAGAGTTGGGATACCCAACAGCTCGTTGAGAACTGTGTGGCATATACAGATTCGTTGCCGGGGTTTAAGGGCGTAATCGTTTTGAAAAGTAGTCTTGCCTGAGACGTAAGGATGTTCGTCTCGTTGGCAAAAGTATTTGGGGAATAGTTCTTGGCGATACTCTCCCTCGCCTCAGTCAGGCGGGATGGAAAATAAGACCATGTCCACTTAGATTTTCTTTCTAACCACAATGGGTCCACAAATGTGTCTGAAGCGAGGAACCACGGCCCATATCTGTTGTCCGAGCAAGCCTGCCAAGTCCCATTCTGCACTCGAGGAAAATCTGAACGGCTGGGCCGCGTAAGCAAAGACGTGTTATCAAAGGTGGTAAAGAAATTGTTAGAGGTTTCGTTGTCGTAATGCCACAGGCTGATATTTGAGTGAAAAACTGGAGGGCATTGCAACTCGATGTAGCTGGATTCCATGTTGAAGGTGTATCTGAGGTGTGGCCCTGTCCTAATACTGGCTGCGGGTAGGCCAATCAATGATGAATACACCAAGCTATCATTATTTGGAACTTGGACCCACGCATCATTTGAGTGATGACTGGCATAAGATGACAGATATGGTATCTTGACGTTTCCCCATGAGTCCTGACTGCTTGCTTTCGTGCTGTCAGCAGATAGCAAGGCGGCAGCATACATCGATCTTGTCAAGTTAACGTCGCCGGCGCTGCCCCAAAAGGTGGACTCCGTGAAAAATGGTGGGCTATTTGTATCAAAATACACCAATGCACTGTGAGTTTGTGCATCCTTTTGGACTGTCCCAAGAGCACGAAGGATGGACTGTGCTCCGAGTGGTGACAGTGCCCAAATTATTGTCATCGAGACTCCAACAGTGTTTAAACTGCCAAGGCGGATTTGCGTCAGGAATGCCGAGAACACAGTTCGACTACCAAGCCACTGCTCGATAGAGGACAGGCTGGCTCCCATTTCCAATTTCCAGCGTGCGACCTGGGTAGCCAGGCGGCCAAAAACGGCAGCGAAAATGATAGGGAGAGCCGTGGCGGCCTATTTGAGGAAATTGTTAACGTCGTGGTAGATCTAGATGAATGTTTCAAGGTAGGGTAGGCTAACAACTCTGGTCCCATTGTCAAAGTTTTGATCGCATGCTTGGTGAACAGGCTTACCATTGGCTCGTGCGAGGAGGCACGCGAGCACAATGAACGGCATGGTAGACAAAATGTAGATTGTGTCTGTTAGGAAAGATGACCAGGAAAACGACAGCACTCGCGGTATTGGCTTTGAAGGATTCAGAGGCTGAGATATCACATCGTCGTCGACATTGGCTATCCCCACTGAATTGCTGGACAACTCAAGATGGAGAAGACTGGACCGGTGAGAAGAGCATGGAGCCATATCCGAAACACCGTCGGGTGCTTGACTTGACTCCGTGCGTGGAGGCTCAGAGTCGTGCCTGTGATCTAACAGCAAACCAATGGACTCGGCCGCGGAAATACATGGAACTTGCTCTCGAGATGCTCGCTGCATTCTGAGGAGTGAGTAGACTCAATAGATGGTAAACTGATGAAAACTGCTCATGTGGCTGGCCATGAGACTTCAGAAGCACAAGCACTAAATGAGAATCAACAGGGAATCAGACGTTTTAGTACTCTCAACGCGGTCCGACCTTAAATTTGTGAGCATTCAAGTTATCGAATGAAGGCCTGCGAAATTGGTGTGGCAGTGTCAGCAAGCTGAAATATTTGGACCTAATTCAGCCGTCGTCTGTGTTACGCATTGGTCCTTTTTTTGCCCATGTGCACCCGCACTAATAGTAATTATTGGCTCTTTCCACATTGACCTTGTTTCATGGCTGAGCCGATCGTTGTGAATTGTGAGAACCAATGTGCACTTCTTGGGCACGTTGATGGGTGACTTCATCCTAGACATATCATCTGTGTAGAGCATGACGACTAGGAAAAACGTGGCAGTGGCTTGGGAACATCTGAACATCTCTTGGAAACTGGTAGCAATGTAATTGAAAATAGATTTTACCGAGTTTGATATCCAGGCTGGATCTTAAAGCCATGTCAAACACATTTAAACCATACTTTTGTGTGACGCAGAATATATAAGCGTCGAGGGGAATGACACAGCGGACTATCTCGCTTCCAATAAGCATCAAGGACATTTAAGACCGAGTGAATAGCAACAACTGCATAGACACAAGTAGAGCAGATTACAGATGGGTGTGGCCGGACAGGGAAGTAGGCGTAGAGGAGACATGTCAACGTCGCGCCGCCCCGAAGTCGAACTGATGTAGACAGACAAGAATGAGTATAGAATGTACTGAAACTTGCAAGAGGCTGTGATGGGATGTACTACCGAGAAATTCTTTGAAATGCCTTACAAGTTGATATCGGCAACTAGATATCTAGGTACTGACCTGCCCCGGAAGACCAAGGGTCAAGGTGGATATCTCTCTCGTTTTCGTTGCTGTATAGGGGAGACATGGACCCAACGCCTTCGCTCGGACCCCACCCCTTTCTGACGCAAGGCCCCTTTGCCGCCACAAGTTGCTGCTGTTGCACGGCCGTGAGCACAACGAGTTGACGTCGGGACCAGCTAGAGCACAATTTAAGCAAGGCTGTCCTTCCACATCTGCTAACATTTTTCCACCGATCTACAATCGTCTGCCTGCCAACATTACTGCTGTGACCGTTGCTAATTTCCTCGGCGGACACATTGCCACTGTCCGAGCTGAACAACTGGTCTGGCGTGCCACGTTCATGTTCGCCCATCAGCTCTTCCGCACTCTCTGACAGTCTTTCCTAGCAAAAGACCCTCTATCGAATGCTTCTAACCCATGGACCAAAGTCGTAGCCCTCCCGCTGCGCCCGGGCTGTGCCCGGGCTGGCAGAAACATCGTGCGACGAACTGTTGAAAAAATAGTCGCGATTGTGCCGCCAAATATTATAGAAGACCTCGTACAAGTGGTTGGAGATCAAGTATTTTTGGGGCTCAGAATGGCATGATGTCTTCGGCAGTTTGAAGACAAGACAAGACGGCATTGCAGAGCGTTGCGAGGAAGTGCAAACCTGGCTGCCTCTAGCAAGCACGCCTGCAGGGTGGCTTTGAAATTTTGCAGTATCGACACATCGTCATAGTAACGCTTGAGCAGTCATTCTGCGGCTCAAGACCGTCCTTTATTCCTGACTGGCATGTCACCCACTGCCATCCTCCGCACGATCCTCTTCATAGCAGCGTCCTGCTTCTCAGTCTTGTCCCGCCGATGGCGCTCAGCAGCCGGGCCAAGCACTTCCAGCAGTGGCATGTTAGGCATGCCGTACAGTCCCGTCACGGGCCACGGCTTTCGGTCATACCGCCCATTGCGCTCCGCCACATTCTCATCGGTGTACTTCCTCAGCTCCTGCGGGATGCCCTTCCCGTCCTGCCGGCTCTGGTGCTCCAAGACCTTGACGAGGTCGACGTACACGGTACTGGCTGGCAGCTCGACGCCAAACTTCTCGATCGAGGCGAGCGAGTCGCGCATGTCGTGGCTCACAACGCAGATGGACACGTACTGGGCACATAGCTCCGCGAATATTTCGCGCGCCTTGGCCAGTGCGTCGTCGCGGTACATTTGAAACTCCTCGCGGCACTCGTAGAAGCCGCGCCATGGCCTCGGCGCGAGCCTCTTGTTCTCCTTCGGCCTGTCCAGGATGCGGATGATTTTCCTGCAGATATGTCGTGTCGGGTGCCTATCGCTGGTCTTTGACTGCCAGAAGGGGTTTGCTGCCGGCGAGAGGATGTCCAGGACGATGGGTTCGGGGGAGGTGCCGGATAGGTGTGCGCCCGTTGGCTCGCATGCCACGATGACGACTTGGTCGCTCTTCCAGCTGTCTGCGAGCTTGACGTTCTCGTTCACGCAGTCTTCTACCCTTCGCAGGTCACCTTTGGTGAGCAGGTGTGGTTGGGGCTGCGCCATTGTGTTGCGGCGGCGAAATGGATATGTTAGCTTTGATTAATGATTTTTGTCTCCCTTGATGTGAAAAAGAGATTGTGTCGTGTAAGATGATAATGTAGACTTACAAGATGGCAGGATGAGCTTTGAGGTTGCGGTGCATATATAGAATAACTATGCCCACTCCTGAAACATACCTGGGTATCATGCCCGTCATGAGGTTTTGGTTGGAGCGGAGCATGAGTCACTCGGTAACACACTCGGCGTATGCGATGATGGCGCAGCCGCAGCATCGTGGTTTCTTCCTAGTTGATACTCTCCAAGCATCGTGAATATGAGCGGTGCAGCATGTCGATGAGCGGTTGAACTTCGGTAAAGTTCATCGCCTCAGTGGCTTTTACTCCGCCATCACTCACTCCGCCGGCTTGCATGTGTGGCACATGCGGTGGTCGAGCGCCTTTGCCCGTGTTAATGCACGCGCGTTGCTTGGGTCATGATTCATGTTCCTTACCTTCAGCCAAGACACTCAGAAACGAGAGATCTCGCCTAGAGCCCCTGGGACAGCAATTCAACGTCGCAATTGAGCACCATTTCAAGGGACAGCGTTCCTGGGAACAAGGCAAGGTGAGACTTGGATCGTGACATCCTTTACAACTTCTTGAACCAACGTCACTGTCCCCGTAGCGGATTCTATTCACGGGTCGTCTGCTCTTAGCAGCCGCTACGATAGTAGTATTTGCGTCGCAATAGATTTGTTCCATGATACCTAGGTTCAATCTTGTGTCTTCTGAAATGCCCCGTATGATACAAAGTGCATCAACCCACAGATGGCGATGATTGGTTCGCTTGCTTGTGGCTATGGCTTTACGATCGTGCGAGAAGGTTGGACTTGAGGCGAGCTGAGGTATCCTGATGTGTACAGCAGCACCTTGTTGCCGAATTTCAATTTGAACTTATGGTCCATACCCTGTTGGTAGCTGAGGGTGGCGTACGCAGCTGCTGGTGGTAACAGATGACTTGTTATAGCTCCATGGCTCTGGTTTGTCCAACAGGCGTAGATCTTGCAAACACTTGATCAAAAATGGCTCTCCTTATTACGAGATTTGATCTAACTCTGACATGGCCAGGTCACAGTCCATATTATACCTCAGCCTTTGCCAATGGAGGCTGTCGTATCTTCGCCGTCTGGCGGATCCAACGAGAATATGGCAGGAGAGAAGCCAGAACGGTCAAATTGGTTGTAGCATCCATGATTCTTGAGACGAACTTTGAAGCCCCCGCGCTTTGAAATGTCATTTCCAGGGAGCGTGGGACAAGAGCCTCATCTGTGGCCCATTCGGATCATGGCTCAGATCGAGAGGTGCACGGTAGAGTATCACATCGACTGTGCCTTTCCGACCCAGTACGTCTGTTAAATAATGGTGACCTCAGCAAGTCTCCATGATCCGCCCGACCAAGTTGCAGGGCCCGCACCCGAAATTGGAACATACTTCTTGCAGTGTCCCGAATACATGTGGCCAATGCCGCGCTTTTGACTCATAAGGGCCGTAGAGCGCGGTGGACAGGGGCAAAATTGCGGGCTTTTCAGAGCTGACTTCGGCTGAAGAAATCAAGGCACTGGTTTCAAATGAGTGTTGGCCCTTCTCAAAAGTCTACGCGTCTTGCAACAGATACAGCACCTGGCAACCAGAAATTGTGTCGAAGTGCTCAATGTTTGGCAGAGAGCGTCCGAATTCGGATCAGATACCCCGCCATTTCGGAAAGCCGAAATGGAGCCAGGACACGGCAGCACGTAGTTGAGTAACTTTAGCGAGTATGCCTGTCTTCAAAATTTAGACAATGAACTGGGTACTAGAAAACTACACCTCCGGATTTGAGGTTCAACGTTAATATGGAGACAAGACAGTACTACAGCGCATAGATCGGAGGATATACATACCTATTTGAGTAGGTATTCCCGCCAAGCCAGCTAGCGTTCTTTGGGGCAGTTTGAATGATACGGTAGTAAGTCATTACTAAGAAATCGTCATCGACAGGCGAGAGCTCACAACTTCTCTAGCATATATCAACTGCTGCCGTCCTCACGAGCACGGCGAAGTGGTGCTATCTTTTTAGTCCACCAATTGTAACATAAAAATTGTCCCAAGCAATCATGGCCAAGAGCTTCCGCGACCTCATCGGCGTGCCGCCGTCGACGGCATCCACCAAGGACAGCGTCCTGGTCATCATCGACGCGCAGAACGAGTAGGCAACCCCCCTCTCCCGTCACCGTCCAATTACAAACGTAGGCCCAGGTCAATGTTACTCACATGTAATTCAGGTACGCAGAGGGCCAGCTGAAGACTGCAAACGTCGAGTCGACACGCAAGGCCATCGCGGGCCTGCTGGAGAAGTACCGGGCCGCTTCGGCGCCGCTGGTGCACGTCGTGCACAAGACTCCCGACGGCGCGCCGGTGTTCACGCCGGGGACGGCGCTGGCGGCCGAGTTCAGCGAGCTGGAGCCGAAGGGCGGCGAGAAGGTTGTCGGCAAGCAGTTCCCCGGCAGCTTCACCGGGACGGACCTGGATGAGTACCTGAAAGGGACGGGCAGGGGCAAGGTTGTGCTGACGGGATAGTAAGTCTTCTCCTTCATCCTTGTTGTATCATGGTCATTAGTTCCGTGTCTATCACTCGGGTATGGGTTACAGGATGGCTGACTTTCTTGCCCGTCCTTTAGCATGGCCCACGTCTGCGTCAGCACGACCGCGCGGCAGGCCGCGGAGAAGGGCTACGACGTCGTAGTCGCGGAGGACGCCGTGGGGGACCGGGACATCCCCGGGGTCAAGGCAGACGATCTGGTGAGGACGTCGCTGGCGGAGCTGGGCGATGCGTTTGGCACCGTTGTCAAGTCTGCGGACATCAATTAGACGAGAGACTCGTAGTAGTCAACATCTCTTTAGCCACAATTGCACAAGTAATTGTTGAACATGCCGTCTCCGTGTCCGTGTCATGCCGTAATCCAGCGCCCGTGGTTTTGCGGAGCTTTTCTTGTCGCCTCCTGTGTCTGACTGGATGAGATTGTGCAACCATAGTCTGGAGCAACCACATGCCGGGCGCCACCTGCGCAAGTCACACGTGGGCGCCCGCGACCCTGCAGCGGGCTGGGCCTGTCCCTTTGGTCACAACTAAAGTGGCCAACTCGATCACGGCCTCTTGGCCAATTAGTTGTTTCGAAACAAACCGTGCTAGCCTGACGGACATGGCCCAAGGCAACCTCAGTTGGGCTTGGACACTATGTAATCTAGTGGGTGTCGGGCCGCCCCAAGACCAATGGACCCGAGGAGGCGGTGCTTGGGGCCAGGCGGAGCGCGGCGGAAGATCGGACAGCCGTGGTTCCGTGGGGGAGGGGGTAAACGACCAAGACGCTAGGCAGACTACGCGTCCAGGTGACAGACAGGGCAGACCACGGACGAGAGACACATCAGATGAAATGTGGGATTGCGTGCGTGGGTGACGGGTGGGTGTCCCAACTTTGTTCGTCTCAAGAAGAGCGCCCGAAATGGGTTGACTGAATTTGGTGCTCTGCTGACGATGTTCCAAAAATAGGATGTACTGTAAAAGAGGGTGGTAGTTGTGTTGCACCCGCAGAGCAGATGCACGAGGAGAAGGTGGATGGGGGAGCAGAGAGATTCCGGAAGTCTGCCGCTGCTGCGGGGGTCTTGGTTGGATGGATCTGTGGATGGACGGGCGGGTGGGTACATGTTAGGTAGGTGGATGCAACCCAGCATCGACTCTGCTTACTTACTGCTTGTCCTCGACTGCAGTCCATTGTTAAAATAGGGCTGGAAACAGTGGGGTTGCAGGCGTGGTCCTTTTGCAATAAGGTTATCGCTCTTGAAACATCTCCAGATTCAGACCACGCGGGCTGGCAGCTTTATGCTTTCCGGGTTGTTGGAGCCAGACATTGAAGCCGCTTGATCTGCATCAAGCAGAGGCAGTCTGGGTACTGTGTTCTTGGGGCTTCTGGGGAAGGTGCATAGTTGAGAATTCTGTTGCCTGGGGAGGGAGAGAGAGAGACCCACCAGGCTCAGCCTTTCTGAACGTAGACCGTCGTTTAAGTCGGCATCCAAATGTTGATTCTATTAGCCCGGTATTTATATTGTGCTCCACGACATGCAGCAGACACGCACATGAGGTCTCAGATGGAGGTAACACCAGTCAGCCACACCACACCATACCACACTACACATGGCCGAAGGATCCCAATTGCCGATGCTTGGTATTTTTATTGTCAGCGTCGGCCTTGTCCACGTTTACATCCACATCTTTATCTGTCACCATTGTATCAATTTTTATTCCTTTTTATCCCTCGAATCTCACGTCATCGAGCTGAATGGCCCAAGTGGGTCTCGCCTTGCTCATGCTTTGGCATTTTTGGCCGGAAGGTGCAGGCACGCTAATCGCTTCAAGGCAAGTCCTTGGCTAGCGTCAGTTGTAGCCCCACGGTACCATGCAGTTGGTTCAACATCTGGCTGTGCCATTTTACCGTCCGGGACGTCGCTGCCCTCGTCGGCAAACGGCCCTCGCCTCCCAGCCCTCTAGGCTATCGCTGCGCCAGACCTAATAATCGTTCTGTCGGTCAGTTAGCTAGCCACTAAGCCAACTCGTAAAGCTACCAGTGCAGCCCAGCCAGGCGTGCGGAGAGTGCGGTGGAATCTGCCTGCACATCCCACAGTAAGGCGCATGCAGCGTTATTATGGGGCCTCCCCCAATCCTCCCGACTGCTCCTTCCTCCATCCAGTTCTGGATGGACGAACAGCCAACATCAGTACAACACATCCCACTCATTGCTCCGAGTCTTCCCCCCTCCAACAAACAATAGTCTGCAACCAACAGGCCCCCAACTCACAGCTCACAACTCACAAATCTCCCTCTCTCTGTGCCTGTTCCCTGATTGTTCCTCCTGCACCACCGACCAGCTGTGCCGCCTGCACGCATAATCACATTGCTAATTGCCTGCTGCCCCTCGCCTCGTGCCTTCGTCATGCCCAGAGTTGTAATCGCGGCGGCCGCTTGAATGGGTTTGAGTCGACTTGACGACTGCCCCTCCTTCATACCATCATTCCCTCCCTCCCCTGCCGAGCAGTACTCATTTACACACCTCACTCACACGCCTTTCCCACCAACTTGCTCTATCTCGCTCCTTCCCCCTCCCATCTGAGGTGCCATCGATCTGCGCCGCACTTTCGTCACCCACACCATTTCCAGCCCGAGACCAAGCAAGCCTCGTGCCCAGAAACGGCCATATAGTAGTACCAACAACCGACCCGTCTCCCAACCATCTTCGACCAAGTCTGAGTTTCAGGGGTCTTGCGCCAAAACGCCAAAAGGCTAAATTGGGGAGGATACGTTTCCCGCCAGCCCGTGTGCCCCCCTCCCGGACTTCTTTTCTCCTGCCAATCCAAGACAATGTTAGTTCAAGTTCCTGTCGCATTTCAACAGTACCCGGCCGCATGTGATTTATCTCTTCGCGAACCCCACCGCCTGCTCCTCCAACAACCACATTGTCTCAGCCCTGCAATCTTACAGCCACAGCCGCCTCGCCAGGTAGCTGACCAACGCTCACAATGTCTAGCATGCTTCGCAAGAAAGAAGTTTATACGATAGTCACGCCCATACCGGGCTTTATCCCGCGGCAGCTCGCCATCGACATCCTCCACAGCCATTCTGAGGTCATCACACTGAACCCTCTTGTTCTTGACCACAAGCCCATCAAGGCGCCCCAGAAGGCAGCCTCGGACGAGTACTACAGCACCTGGTATGAGATCAACCAGAGGATCCAGTATGTGCCGGGCCTCGGCAGGATGGGCTCTGGCAAAATCTCTTTCAACGGCTGCTTCCACGACATGCCGTGGGGCCTGCAGACTCACATCTACGCGCCCATGAATGTCGACCTGAGGAACAAGTATCGAATCGCCGGTAATCAGCCAGGCGTCGAGCCTCCCGAGCAGCCTGAGATCGGCCTGGCCTCGCTTGGCGCCCCTAGCGATGGGCTCTATCTTCGCGACGACGTCGAGATCAAGTGCAATGTTGCTGTCATGTCATTTGTGAAGACTCAGATGAAGGCGGCCTCGAAGGAGATGGTATCGCGGATTATCAAGAAGGCCGAACTCCTTGACGCCGGGGTCCTGCATGCCATGATCGAGGATGGGAAGCTGAAGACCATCAACCCCAATGACCGAACTACCGCCATACCAGATGCACAGCTGTCTCCCAGGCCCTCTCCTACCTCCCTGTACCACCAGCCCGGCTCCATGTCACCGCCACCGGTGCCCTACCAGATCCCCCGGCCATCATCTTACCAGCACCACAACAAGCCTGGTACTCCTGCACAGAACTCACACTGGTCTGCCCCGTATGGGGGACATCAACCACCACCACCACACCTCCATCCTGCGCATGCGGAATTGCCAAACCAGCAGCAATTCGGCGGTCTCGCACAACAAACCCACGCCCCTACCCACAACAGCTTTGCAGTTGAGATGCCTGGCGACTTCTCATACCCCCAGATCTCGCCGCGACTGCAGCCTCCGCAGCCCTCGCCTACATACAACTCAGACAATGGCTCGACTCACTCTTCGCGCATGTCACCTCAGCCCGCAAACGACTGGCGGTGGTCTCAGAGCCAGGCTGCGTCCCAGGGCAACATCTCCCGGCCCACGTCCGTGTCGTCAGAAAGGTCCGGCGGGTACCAATCGCCGGGTCTAGACCACCAGGGCTTCGCGTCCGAGCTGTCGACACACAACGAGATGCCCGAGGAGCACAATGCCAACCCGGAAGCGGCAAAGAGGCTCGACGCCAAGGTGCCGTCGGCTCAGAAGACTTACGCCTCTTACAACCCCGCGGACTATGCCAAAGGCCGCGATAATTACCCAGGTCAGCCGAGATCTCAGAGCTATGGTTATAGCCATTGAAACGGCGAGGATTTGGAGAATGAGTGTGTTCGATAGAGAAGAAGTGAACAAGGGCGCGCGTCACTGACATTGTGGACGCCTTGGCGCTTACACGCAAGGGTGTTGGTGGCTGTGTTTGGACAATTCTCTATCTCTGCAAGGCGTATTGGAGTTCGAGACGCGGAATCATAATTCCATAGGCGTTACCATGTGGTTTAAGGAAACACGGATCTCTGTCGTTTTCGGGAAAATTTGGCGGAGGATGGAGCGACACACTTTGGTTCAGAGTCTGGAAGGTTTCGATCATTTTGGGCAGATGCAATGGATACCAGGAGCCACGATACTTGATGGCATTTTGACGATTCGGTATTTATATTCTTGAATGAGATTTCATATACCCTTCAGGGCGTGGCACGATATCTGAAGCGAGCAGAGCTCCGTAAGATGGCTAGGGACCATCAGCAACACGTCAGAACCAGCTCGTCGAGCTTGAGCGAGATGTCACTTACTGGAAGGCCAAGAAATAACCCGCAGAGATGCCCAAAGTCTGCACCACAGGCCTCAAGGGAAGCAGCTGCGAACAAGATCCCAACACAGTTGGCTGGGCGGGCATCTACCTGACCACACGCGGCCCAGGCTCCTACTATGCCCTGGCGCGGGGCTTGATTTCGACCTTCATCTCGTCCTTCTGCCACGTCGTGTACGTCTTCTGTCTGTCCAGCCAGCCGACGCTGTCCGGATGCAGCTTCATGTCGAAGTTCCAGACCATCCTCGACAAGACTGTCTTGGTCTCGGCGTACGCCAGGCTGGGGAGACATGACGAATGAGCATGATGATCTCAACGGGTATGGGAAGGAAAGAGGGTATATAATGAGGTTTTGACTTACTTCTTGCCTATGCAATTTCTAGGACCAAAAGAGAAGGGATCTTATGCGAAGGAGAACTCAAATCAGCACCACACAACTCATATCGGCGGGGCGCGCAGCACCAAAGAACAATTTAAAAAAGGAAAAACTCACGGAAACAAGCCCGGTTGTCCCCCTCATACTCCGGGTCCCCAAGCCACCTCTCAGGCCGAAACTCAAGCGGCTCCCTGAAGTTCCCCGGCGACCGGTGCGTCGAGACCTGGTGGACGCCGACGGCGACGCCGCCGGGGACGAACCGCCCGCAGACGACCCTGCCACCCTCGGGGACCTTGCGGGGAAACGTGCCCGGCCCGGGCGGGCACAGGCGGAGCGCCTCGTCGACGACGGCGGCGAGGTAGGGGAGCGCTGCTGTCGCGTGGGGGACGATGTCGGCCTCTGAGGCGAATGCGCTGCGGACCTCGGCCGTGAGGCGAGCGAGGGCGGATGGGTTGGACAGTAAGAGGTACGTCGCGCCGCAGAGGGCTGTCGCGGACGTCTCGCTGCCTGCCACGATCAGGACTTGGGCGGCGGTGTATGTCTCCTCTAGGGTCATGCCCTTTTCGCCTTCTGCGTTGAGGATGTATGACACTTTGGTGTGTTGTTGTTAGCAAGGAGTTGTGGATGTGGAGTGGGTGGGACTGTGGGAGACATGTTCCATGTGTGACGGATGAGAGAGAGAAAGAGGAGGTTCATCGAGAGGGCGGGGAAGGGCATGGAAGAAGAGAGACAGAGAGAGACTCACTAAAGTCGGGCCGGTCCGTCGTCTGCTGCAGCCGCTTGTCGACGCGCTCGATGCCAAAGGCGAACTGCTCCTTGCGCGTCTGGATCAGCCTCCGCGGGATGAAGAGGCACAGCAGCGTGGCCAGGGGCTCGGGGAAGCGCCGCGCCGCGCGGAGCATCGTGCCGGCCTTGAAGATGTCGAAGACGGCCTGCAGCCACCAGTGCCACTCTGCGTTCTGCAGGCAGTAGAAGGGCTCGCCGAAGGCCAGATCGCCGATGATGTCTAGTTGTGTATGGTTAGCGCGTGGCCTTGTATGTCAAAGTAGTGGGTCTGCAGCATCCAGGAAGACCGTCCATGGCCTCAACAGAGTGGTTGCGTGGGCCGGGCGAAACGAGATAACACACAAGAGCAACATACCAAAGGTGGTGAAGTTGTACCAAGCCGTCATGTCCACCACGGCACCCTCGCCACCGCCGCACAGCCCGTGCAGCTTGTGGACGAGCAGCGAGGCATAGCCACAGATGACAGACTCCTGGGCGCGCAGGGCCTTGTCGCTGAAGGCCGGGTTCTGCAGGCGGCGCATGCGGCGGTGGCCCGCGTCGTCGGCGTCGAGGATGTTGACGACGCCCGAGACGGTCTTGTTCCACCACTGTGCGTCCTTCTCGAAGTTGCCCGTGCCCTCCTTGTTGGGGAACCCGTAGATGGCCGGCCAGGCTCTGCTGTCCGTGTCTGTCGTGCGCGATCTGTTAGCAATCCTGGGATAATGTTGACCCATGAGGGGACGATGCTGTTGATGCTGCGATGGTTCCTTTGTGAGGGAAGAGGCAGCATGCGAGATCTGGCTGACTGGCTTGGACGTACATGACAGCTCGTCCGGCGCGATCCGGATCACGGGCCCATACGTTTGGTGCCACTCATTCACCTTCCAGTGGCTCAGGCCGCGAACATCATAGAACAGGTAGTATGCCCGCGTTGACCCCGCGAGGAAGGGCCCCGGGTATTTCCTGAGAGGATGCAGGAACAGGTTGTAGAACACCTTCCCGGCCGCGAACAGCAGGATTGCCTTTTCATCGTGGATACATGTTAGCTTTCATGCTGTGAGTTATACATTAGAGCAATTATGAGACCTTACCGCGAGGAAGTACAGCGGGAAGCTCTTGAGAGACACCATTGCCCTGATACTCGTGAGATTCTCCATATTTGGCGTTCTCACTTACTCCTGTTCACTTGAGGGCGGAGGTTGACAGAGCGAGGATGAGCATGTGAGTGAGATCCGGTGTTGGGCTTGCTAATTCCCAACTCCGGGATAGTATTGACGCGCCGTCTATCTATTACCCACAACTGTCCTCTGTCCTGTAATTGCCCCAGCTTGATAGGTGGCGTTTGATAAGGCCAGAGCATACCTAGATAAATTGCTTGCGACAAGGGGCGCCTACATTCGCGCGGTGGGCCCTCGTTGTTTCCGACCTAGTCAATGAGATCTGCGAGCATCACGACCGTGGGGTACAGGAGTGGTCGCGTGGACATTTTTCCAGTATCCGCCGTTGCGCCTGCGATGTACGAGACGCCGCGAGTCATCTCACCGATTGTATTGCGACCGGCCTTGCTTATCTTGAGGGCCTGCACATCGCGATGACCCCAGGACAGCTGATTCAGCCTTGTAAATTAAGTTTGGGCAGGCGATAAACATGGTGAGGATGAGAGGGTCCTGCCTGTAAGTGGGCGGGTCCTCGAACCCTTGAGCCTCCTCCCCGTGGGGACAGGAATGACTCGATCCACCGGGTCACGATATGGGGACGGTTATCGGTGACCCGCCGTGATTGTTTGATGGCAGGCATGACAATAGCAATACACGAATTGACATTGTTGTTTGCCTCCTAATTTTCTTCTTATCACGGTACCACTTCGAAACGTGGTGGGCCGGGGCATACCCAGGAGAGGGTGCCCACTGGTTTGAAGCCAATCTTGCTCGTCGTCAGCCCAGCCTTGAGTGAAGCATCGAATCTCATCTTTCAGAAAGTTAGATTCGTCCGGTTATCGTGTGTTGCTTCTGGAAGCCCGTGCCTGGCGATATCGTTGGTCCGGCATGCCCAACCGAGTGAAAATAATGCCTTCGGGCTCGGCAAGCCGCTGTGCGTCGGGAGGATCTGGATAGACCGTCCAAAGTGGATATCAACGGCTAATTACTCACCAAGGCATATCAATGTTGAACATGACAACGCGTGCTTGGTAGAAACACCAGTGTATTAGTCGCCCCGGCGCTTCAGCCGGATGTCGGCTTCAATATGCCAGACCCCGATACCTAGGCGCACCACCGTGGGCAGCGTAGGGTGGTGGGTGAGGCGAAAGGAGAAGCCGCTCAAGATAGGAACGGATATCGATGACTAGCACAAGAAGTCATCGCTGTGTGAATGTGAAGCGTAGACAGAGGAACTTAGAGTCCTGCCTCTGCGTGCCATGCCACGATCATGCTATCACAGACCATGGTCCCGGCCCGTCGACGCAGCGAGTACCCAGATACAACAGTCATACGCGTCCACTAAGCCTCTGGCCCACCTTGACGGGCAGCTCAACCGTGTGGGTGGACCTTCATATCCTGCCCGTTTCGAAGACTTACCCCTCCGAAGAAGGGCCCGAAAGAACCTTGGAAGACCCCAACACACGGGGCCCGTTAGTACACGGCGCGTATCGACGGACTCGCACCAATTGATCGTCATTGTGGCCCAAACCTCCTCTCCGTCAGAGTCAGGTATGATAGTGGTCGCCTTATATCGGAATGCGGGCCACGGTGGGTCGGAGGGGAATGTGAAGGGACAGTGGCGGGCTTGAGAGGCAGACAAATGGACGATCCTGTGCCCTTCTCGATGTATTTCAGTCCCAGATCTGTTCCAGTCCTCTCCAGTTTTCCCACTCTATTTCGTGGAGTGCCAGACCCAGCAAGACGTTAGCAGACCGTGGTCGAATATAACTTCCCTCGTCCAGCATGCAAGTCATCAGTCGCCTTCCCGAGCCCTTGCCCCGGCCCAAGGACAAGAAAGAGCTCAAGCGTGAGCAGCACAACAAGGTTCTCGACCTCAAGAGGCCCCTCGAAATAGAAACACCCCAGCCATGGGAGACTGTGAATTCCACTATCCAGTTCCGCAATGAGGACACACAGTACTGGTGGGACCGGACAGGCCGCATGTTCGCGAAGCTCATCCAGAGGGCCGGGTACAGCGCAACGGAGCAGTACCGCGAGCTCATCTTCTACGCCCTCTTTGTCGCCCCAGAGCTGGGCAAGGCTCCTGACGCACATGGAAACGTCCGAGGATGGAGGAGCCCAGGAACACCAGACTCGACGCCCATCGACTTCTCGTGGGAATGGGGGCCCGGCAACAACGCCACCGTCCGGTACTCTTTCGAGTGCATCGGCCCGCACGCTGGCACGGAGCTCGATCCGCTCAACTCATACGCGACCGACGCCTGGATCCAGAAGCTGAGAGACCAGGGCATGGTTCCCGGGCTGGACCTTGAGTGGTACGACCACTTCACCAGGGCCATCCTGCCGTCGCGGGAGATGCAGCGCGACAAGACGGCGGACGTGTTCATTGAGGAGACGACGCCAAAGGCTGGGGTGGTTGTTGCCCTGGACATCGAGAAGAGCGGCCCCGTGATGAAGATGTATATTTACCCGGGCCTCAAGGCGCTCGAGCTCGGCATCACGAACCTCGAGCTCGTCCAGCAGGCCATCCGCGGCCTTCCTAGGGCGCAGTACGAGTCGCTCGCGTGCGAGCCCCTGTTACAGTACCTGGACGAGGGCACCAAAAGGTGGGGATTCGAGACGGGCATCCTGTCCATCGACTGCCTGGAGCCGAGCAGGGCCCGCGTCAAGGTGTACGTGCGGGCGCGGCACACCAGCCTCAAGTACATGATGGACGCCCTGACGCTGGGCGGGCGCCTCGACACAGATGGTAACGAGAAGGCGATTGCGGACCTGCGCGACTTCTGGCTCGCGTTCCTGTCTGATGCGCCCGACCGGCTTCCGGATGATGCCCCAGGACGCGCTGGCCCGGGCTTCTATTACACCCTCGGCGCGGGGAAGCCCATCTCAGCCAAGATGTACGTGTCGCCAACGTACTTTTGCGAGAGCGACACCGAGGTGCTGGCCCGCCTGCGCGGGTACTTTTCGACGAGGAGGTCGGATATGCAGATGGACAACTATGATGCGGCGCTGCATGATATATTGTGAGTGGACATTTACGAAGGCCATCTTTTCATCACTCACGAGTGATACCTCCTTGTGTCGCTCCATCCCTTTGCTAACACGTATCCTTGCCGCAGTGGGAAGAAGACCCTCGACGACAGGTGTGGGTCGCACTACTATGTTGGCTGCGCCCTGGCCAAGAATCAGCTCCGCGTCGTCACATACCTGAGCCCCCAGTCATTCGACTGCGAGAGAGATATGATCAAGGACCGAGCGTCGTTGCCATCAATGTAGGAGCATGGCTTTGAGGTGAGGAAGAAGAGGCTATTTCGCTTGAGCATGGGCATGGGCGTTTCGGGTTTTGTTTTCGGGTTCGGGTTCGGGTCTTGGACACTGACGTCTGTAGAGAAGCCAAAGAAACAAGCTGCTGTCTATAGATACCTAGGCAGCTTTGGCATGACCCTCACTTGTTTTCGGAGACATTAGCTGCCTCCTTGACTTCTATAACGCATGCAATTTACGCATTACTGATTGCAAGAAAATTTGTGCGCTGTGATGTTTCCTTGCCCACCTGCTGTGCTTAGGTCTTTCCGAACCTACTTACTTCACCAAAAGTGGTGGGCCCTTCAAGTTGACCCTGCACGTTCTCCATCTGTGTCACGTCGACTGACATACAACTTGGGCGGTGGCTGCGAGTCGTTAGTGTATTTACGCCTGCTTTGAGTCGACTTGATCTGATGATGCCAGATGAGGCTGTGCATTTCGGCACCTATCAATGGAATAAAAGTTTGCACATTCCATGACCTGTCGAAGCATCCTCCCACCCTCCCCATCCGTCCCTACCCAAAGTTATCGGATAGATATCGCGGTCCATTACGCAAGACTAATGCGTTCCAAGTGTTACCATATCAAAACTTTCTTTCTGAACCATTGAATATAGGTCTTTGAGCACGCTGGGAGCTGGGTCGCCAGTTGCAACAGCTCTGGACCAATGTCATCAGCAAAATGAGAGCTATGGCTTCGTACTACGAATACGAACGTCTTGACCTAAACACTAACACCATCCGGCTTGTTCGACTATTCAAAGGAGATGCCAATCAGCCCATTGAGTGTACGCTGTTCGAAACACTTCTCGACCCAGACGAGGGTACTCCTTACGAAGCACTGTCTTACGTCTGAGGCAAGGAATCAGCAGAAACGATTTGGGTAAATGGATGGCCATTTAGAGTGACCGAAAACCTATTTAAGGCTCTCTTAGAACTCCGACAGCCCAGTCAAGATCGAGTACTTTGGATTGATGCTATATGATTGACCAAGCCCATGCCGCTGTACGTAGGTAATCTCGGATGTTGAGTTCCAAAGTTTGTAAGCTTCTATATTCATGTCAACCTAGGAACGGGGTCATCAAGTCAGGCAGATGAGTCGTGTGTACTCAACTGCGGAGAACGTAATCGTATGGTTGGGTACCAGCGACGATCAAATCGACCGACTCTTCTCTTGGTTGTGTCGCCTCGACAAGCACATATTGACAATTTTGTCCCCACATACAAAACTGGGAGCTGAAACATGGGCGCAGCATTGGACTTGTTTGCTTTGGCGATTCAACAAAACGTGCCCACCGGACGGTATAAGCAATACCCTCAACGACATACTAAGGCGGGGATGGTTCTCCAGAATATGGGTACTCCAGGAGGCTGCACTGGCGAGGTCAGCCACAGTCACTTGTGGTCGGAACTCCGTCAGCTCACGAACATTTGTTGTCATGCCGACACTTTTTGCGATCGAGTGCAGCGAAAATGTACAGTCACGACTGGATGTTATGCCCGGACCGCTACGTTCAGGTGTGAATTCGTGGTGGTTTGGACCATTGTTCCAGGACCTGGAAACACTACTACGAAAGTTTGGGAAGAGCAAAGCAACAGATCCTCGTGATATTATATATGCACTTCTCGGCCTCTCTGCGGATGCATCGACATCGGACGTTTTGCGACCAGACTACGAGATCAGTCTAGAAGAGACTATTCAGCACACCGTGCTCTATCTCCTGCACCGACGGAAGTATCTGCAAGACTTTCGAGTTCCTACGGACTTACCTAGATGGGATATCAAACAACTTCTGGTTGCTTTAGAGGATTTGCCACAACATGTATTCACGTGGGCTATGGATCACAGAAAGGATGCGCTCATATCAAGCTTTCATTCCTCCGGAGAGAACACATCAGAGCTCCAAATCATGGACGGACTCATACGCGGCATTTACTGGCGCTCGGGCCGTATGATGAACATACAGCCCTCCCTTATCAACTTGATGCTGCAACACCGAGAGCTGTATCTTGTGACCAGCGACTCTAGGGGATCATGGCCGTTTCCGGTCAGTGTTGTCGATCGAGAGGGCACAGCTCTTGGACCACCGTTGCCGCAAAGCAATGAAGTCAATATCGACCCTGGAGGACTGCGATTGAAGACGGACTCGTGATTCTTTGCGTTCCCAAGCGAGGAGAATCGGCTACGGTGGAAGTCATAGTGAACCACCCGGGCTTGAGCAGGTTTACCTTCGGCACCGAAATTGACGCATCCCTGGCCACAGTTGCCAGAAGAGGAGCCCAAGCATTCACGGTGCTCCTAGACCAATCCACTGAGGTACACACATAGAGATGGAGCGAGGGCCTTTGGCAGCTCCATGAAGGCACTCCGGTTACCCAAAGAATCCTGGAAGAGATGCTGAGCGATGTCGCAAATGCACTCTGTATACGTGCAAACCTTGGTCACACAGACTTTTTCCGCGAATATCTGGACGCGAGGCCGGGCCTCGTGGACATGCGATGGCGGCATTTCCGCACACCTCTTGGATTTGCTGCGGAGGCAAACAATGCAACCACGGCGACACTGCTTCTCGACAGGGGAGCAGATATAGAATCAAGAGACTCGCAGAAGCCATTTGCAACACCACTCTGGATCGCGGCATCACAAGGCCACCTTGAAACAGTGCAGATATTGGTTTCACGAGGAGCAAATACCGAAATCCTAGCTGGGGAAAACGATGGTCCATGTACACCACTCTGGATCGCAGCCTCAAAGGGCTTCGAAGAAGTTGTGCTTTTCTTGGCCAGCATGGGTGCAAACATCAACGTTTCGGCTTGGGACTCCGACAGAATGAGGACTGCGATTGGAATTGCAGCATCGAAACTTCACCCGGGTGTCCTTCAAGTTTTGGCTGAGAGGGGTGCGGAAACGGGAGAGGTGGATGGAATACTCCGTGTGTAATTGCCCAGTTCGCAAGTCGAATCATGAAAGCGTGACAAGGCAACTACACCAAAGGTATGTCAAAAACAAGGGGCAGAAGTCTATTCTTGTCGTATTAATACGATGTTTGTTGCCACTAGCGGCTGCCCGATGCCGAGACGCGTATTGTCTCTTTGTTTCAGCAAACTCTAAATAGTGGCTCTTCCACCCGCTTCACACGTGCCAGTGGACACCGCCTCCGCAATCTTATCCGTCACAGTGTGTGCTAGAGCATACAAAGCGGCTGCTCTGGGCTCAAGCCCTGTATATTTTGGAGGGCCACGCTCCAAAGCCCCGCTGTTCATGACGCAATTGACCATTGTGAGAAGAGTCCGTTGAGGGGAGGGTGTTCCGTTGATTCCAATATACTTTAGTCAATCTGTCAAGCTTTCAAAGGTTGATCAAATCTGGGCAGACGCTTCAAGAACGCCTTGGTACACCGGAGATAGACAATGACGCGAGATGAAATCTCCGTGCTGCCCCAGACGCAGCTCTCACAGACACTTCCGGTGGAGGCCGGCGATGAATATAAGAACCTCTGGTTTCCTGCTCCAGGGACGAATATCGGTACACTAAGCTTCAGATCGATCAGGGAACAAGCCACTCCGGAGAAAAGGGCCAACATCATCGCCGGGCAGGAAGATAAGAAACGAGTCAAGCCTAAAGTCTTCCTAAATTTCGAGTCAACATGTTAAGTGCAATTGTGGAAATAGTGGTTTTGAGCCTTCGAGAGGGCGTCAACGTGATGGACGATGGACCCCACAAGACCATCTTGGAGGAGAATTTCGCTGAAACGAACCGTCGACCCGGCTGCCACGCGATATATATGGGCATACCGGAAGAGCAGCCTGGTATATTGTATTTGATCGCCGGTGAGTGCTGATGCGCCGACCGCCACCGCCGTTGGGGCCGCATCTGGATAGGATTTCCACCCGCAGCGTGCTGACCGTTGCCTATGGGGAACAAGAGTGGGAGTCTATGCAGGCCCATAGGGATTGGCAGAATCATCCCGACTACCCTAATTTCATGGGGAAGACGTTTTCGATCTGTGACCCCTCCACCTTGCAGGTCATGCACTTTTATCTTATACCCCAGGACCCGATCACCTCGCGCGCTTCGCCCTTCAACGCCCCCGTCACGGAAGTGTCCTGTATCTTCTATCCGGAATCGGTTGACGTCGAAGGGCACCGGGTCCTGTATGACAGCTACAGGACCGAAGCGGCCAAGGTAACGCCGACGCACGGGATGCAGGGCGGGTGGGTTGTCGAGGAGACGGTGATTCCGGGCACGGGTGGGGAGAAGGGGAGGCTGTTCATGGAATATATTGGGCGGACCAGCACCGCGGAACACATCAACGCAGCCAAGGTAATCGCGAAGGACGGTGGCGTGGGGAGTGCTCTGCTGGAAGAGTCCAAGTCCAGGACCACAGTCCACGTGGCATTCCAGTGGACATCATCTTCGCAGTGGCAGATGTCCTAGCCTCGATGATATGAACAGAATGACAAGTAGCCGAAATACAGAGTTTATTAGCGATGTCTGATAGAACCGTTGATGCCAAACGCGAAGCCCAAGCCCCCACGTCTTCGCATGAGTTGAGAACTAAACTTTAGGGCCCACGGATGAACCTTAAAACTCTATCTCGACCTCATTGGTACTAGCCAACGGATCATATGTATAAAGCTTATTCCACCTGGATTATTCTCTATCTCCCACCAGCAACCCCCTCCAACAGCTCACAAGCCCTCGCAGCCCCTCCCAAGGAATTCAACCCACTCCCCACGCGTGTCGCGTTCTCACGATACCTCCCGTCACCAAGAATCTCCGCAACGGCGTCCCGCACCTGCTCTAGGGCCGGACAGTCCGTCCCAAGGTCGACGCCGGCGCCCGCGCGCGTCACCCGCGCCGCCGTATCCTTCTTGTCCTCGCTAGTCCCCGCGCACACAAGAGGCAGGCCGTGTGCCAGCGCCTGTGTGACGCTGCCGTACCCTCCGTTGGTGACGAGCACGCTGCACCGCGGGAGCAGCGCCTCGTAGGGGAGCCACGCCGCCAGACGCAGGTTCTCCGGGAGACTACCACTACTGTCGCTATCCGAGAGCAGCGCCTGCGATATTTGCTCGGCCTGCTGCGACGGCACCACCAGCAGCAGGCTCGCGTCGCCGCGGAGCGCGCGGATGGAGGGGAGGATCAGGCTCGTCGGGTCCGTCGCGAAGGTCCCCTGCGTGAGGCCCACCACCCGGCGAGCCCCCGGGGCGACCACCTCGCTCCACCATTCCGGCAGAGATGACGAGGCGCCATTCAGGGGGCTGATGAGCGGGCCGACGTACTCTGTCGGGTGCAGCGCCTGGTCGTACTCGAGCTCCGGGCTGGACGCCTGGATGTGCAGCTGCGGGCTGTACTGGAGGAGCTGCGAGGGCTCGATGGGGCCCAGGCCGAGATCTTCCCTCTGGGCGTTGAGGCACCCTACGATCAGCTCGGGCTGGCTGAGGAGAGTGCCGAGGGTTGACTTGGGCGCGTGCTCGCGGAAGTACATTGGCACCACGCCCAGGGTTGCATAGGCTGGGATCTCGCCCAGCTCGTGCCTGGCCATGATATGAATTAGCATAAGACGCATATATTCCAACATCGAACATCGTGAGAGCCATCTCATGCCAGGCTCCGGCAGAGGGGCGAAACCAGGGCAAACTCACAACACAGCCGCCCCGAAAGGCAGCGCATCATTCACCAGCACATCCGGCCTGAACCCGCCCGCCAGCACACCGCGGATGTCCGCCACCTGCGCCGCCAGCCGCCCGCCAAAGAAGATGTCCACGATCTCCTCGAGCGTCTTGGGGTCGGCGCCCTGCAGCACCTTGTCGACGCGGTCGATCTCCGCCGTCGCCACGAACCGCGCGCCCGAGGCACGAACGCGGGCCTCCTGCGCCGGGCTCGTCAGCCACACCACCTCGTGGCCCCGGTCGACCAGCGCCTTGGCCACCGCCTGCATGGGCAGGACGTGGCCTGTGGCATAGAAGGTGTGGAGGAGGAACTTGGCCATCGGTACTTCCTTCGCCTGCGTGATTCTTCCCTTCGTTCTCCTTTTCCCTGGCCCCCGTCTGTGGGGATGATCTCGTTGACGTCCTGCCGCTGCTGCAACTGCTACTGTTATGGGCGCTGCGATGATCGAATGGAATCGCTTTGGGCTGTGTAATGCGCCCTGGTGTGTTTTGTTGGCTGGCAACCCAAAGCGTCTCATGTGCGTGAGCGTGAGCGCGGCGGCGCCCCCGTCAGGGAACCCACCGTCACGAGCAGCTGCTTTCTGGCCGGTGCTTATCGCCCTCGAAGGGTCCGCCGAGACCCGGGGGATGTTGTCAACCAGGGACGGGGCTCCAGGGACAAGCTTCCTTGGTGTACGGGTCCGGGCCCACCCCCGCGCGAGTCAACCGTCCCTCCAGACGAGTCATCGCCGACCGGCCCTCCTGGGTCAAGGATGCTTATCTCGGGTGGGGACGCGCCGTCCTGACTGCCGGCGACGCTGTGGGTTGCGGTGCATGAACGACTCGTGTATCCTTCCCGTCGGTAGAATCCCTGATTGGGCTGGTGGTCACGAGGGATGAGTGTATGTTCGTATTTGGTAAGACTTTCCAACGGCAAGTTTGTCATTCATTTTGCTCTCGTCATTTTTCCCCCTTCCAGTTCTCTTCCAATTCTCTTTCGCTCAACTTTCAGACCCGTCGACTCAATGGCGCTGCCACACGAGGTGCAAGGCAGGTTCTCCCGGCCGTCAGTCACTTGCCAGTGCTTCAGCGGATGAGAACTTATCCGCGCCACACCACACATGTTCTTTGACCTCTCCTTCGTAGTTATTTCTCCTGAACTAAAGCTAGTCTTGCGTTATCTTTGACACAGGAGAGCAATCCGGGCCTCGACTCTTGGAAGGCCGTTTTCTATCGAGACATTCATTTGGGGTTCCTATGGACGCTCTTGTTAATATAATGAATTCTGTCCTCGTTCGAACCGACCGAACGATCATGACTGTATCAGCAAGTACTGGGGAAAGGAGTGAACGCGAGCGAAGTTTATCTTGGAACGAGATGATTCGGCAAGCACCTATCGAGCCTTGCTCGCTGTCTCCTGGGCCTCCCATCACACAATTTCTGCATGAAAAGTCGATGGGGAAAAATTACAAAGCTCCAATTTCGCTATGGTGATATCGCCCTATTGGACCTCAAACCGTTCAGGTGCCTGATCCTAATAACACAAGTCGAAAAGCCCTCATCGAGATCAGAGCAGAGATTCAGCCCGCTCCAACCACCCAAGAATCATCAAGTTAACAACACCCATTTAACACTCACAGGCAGGCTCTATGAATAAGCATAGGTCTGCTGGCCCTTCCCCTCCCCGCCGCCCATCCAGCTCCGCCTCCAGAGCCAGAAGTAGCCGTTGAACCCTGTGTCCTCCTTGCCCCACTCGCCCAGGATGCCCAGCGGGGTCATGACGCCCTCGTACTCCCACGAGTGCGCGTCCAGGTAGTTCTTGCGCAGGCTGACGATGCCCGTCCCCGGCGACACCGTGCCCACGAAGTCGAAGCTGCGCGTGATGCCGTCCTGGCAGTCCCTCGCCTCCAGGGGCAGCTTCCGTGGCGTCGACGGGGTGGAGGACGGGGACTGCTTCTTGGCGGTGGTGGGAGCCGCTGCTGTGGATAGTGTTGGTGGTGACCTGGCAACCTTGAAGTGTATGTTCTCCATAGCTGGGTCCTTGGAGCCGATAGGGTTGAGATTGTCGCTGCTGGTTAGTGTATACACGTAGTAACCGTACCAGTCGTCGTCATCGTCATCATCGATAGTGTTGATCAAGTCCCGGACTCGCGAGGTGTACCACTCCTGCCAGGAGTTGGCCTTTCCCGTTATGCCACCATGGCTGCCGCCTTTCGTCTTCTCTAGTAATGGTATCTTGGGCTGGGATGCTGGTGATGATGCTGGGTCCGTGTCTGATATCGATTGTGCTGTTGTGGCGCGCAGTAGTGGGATCAAATCTGACCGAGGTATGTCTTCGAGGCCACTGACTTTCAAGTTGTACGCCATCAAGCCAGCGAGCTGGAGCGATCTGGTGTGCAGACCCTCCCAGCTGAGCCAGAAACTCTGGTTAGAGGACGTGAAGTCCTCGCTGTGATAGTCTGCCCTCACTCTGTGGGCGAGACGGTGGTACTCGGGTGTTTCGGCAGGAATCTTCGACCAGTTCCAAGGATGTATCAAGCCCAAGGCCATTGTGAAAGCCAGTTGCAGGCTCAGTTGTTTCTGTGCAAGCAGCTTTTTCTCGGACCAAATATTCGCCTTCATGGTCCAAGGGTTAATGGCCATCAGAGCCCTACCCAGTTCAACATCACACACATCCGAATCTAGTGCTTCCGCTTAGTCATTCCTTCTACTATGTGCGTTTCCATGCATGGAAGTTATGTTATGTCTTGTCTTAAGAATGAAATCAAACAGAAAAGTGGAGCATGTATAGGAGAAACGCATATCGGGAAACCAGAGAAATGAGGACATGTACTAACATCCGAGCACGCAAAGTGTCGACATCAGCCCCAATCTCGCCTCGACTTCGGCGGCGACGTCACAGTCGCTGCCATTGCGATCAGGTTGTGGATCACGGGCTTGTTGATGGTGGTCATGTTGGTCGGGGGCGCAATCCGGTGCAGCAGCAGCAGGACCCCTGCCCGAACCCTTGATCCGTGCCCTCGCCAAGAGTGGGCCCATGGCTGCTTTGATGCGGGTCCGCTGCCTCGGGGGAATTGTGACAGCGAGGCAGAGGAATGCGTCTCTTCTTGCGTCCTGGTCTCGGGCCGTGTGGTCTTCGTCCATTTGTGTCTTGATCATTTCTATCAAGACGTCTCGGCCTGGCGTGCCATTGGCGGGAGGGTCCATCTTTAAATGGCAACGGCGATATTAGCGCGTCAGTCTGTCGGGACGGTCTAACCTGGTCTGTGGGTGCAGTCTGTGTGTCTAGATGTGACATGGCGTCCCATTGAGTAAAACCCAATCTAAGAGCTTGGGCGTTGGGGAAGCAGCGGACAGGGGTGTTTCGAGCTGTGTGGTCCGGCCCACCCGTCGACAAGCAGCTTAGCCCCAAGCCCTCCAGCAACGTGGAGAGCTCGCGCGGGTCGGGGGCACAGGAGGTTGAGTGTGATAAATTCTTTCGGGACAGGAAGAGGTCATGAGGGAAGAGAAGAAGAGACTAAGAAGACTCACTCGTCGCCGGGCGATCTCGGCCAAGAAGTTTGGGGTGTCCAAGGCGCGATGTAGGGTTCGGCAGGTGTGTCGTAAGCCGAGAATGGTATCAGACCCGCAGAAAATGGCAATCTTTTGCACGAGTTCCTCTGGCAGCGTGTCTAACGCCAGGCGGCGTGGGGCGGACCAAGAAGGAAGGTGACTCGGCTCTGGTGCGGACGGAGATCCAGCGCGCTGGGTCGGTGCGGCAGCAGCAGCAGCAGCGTCGTATTCGTTATCCAACAGGCAGGGCGAGTCCGACAGCAACCGGGGCGACGATTTGCGTCCCTGCCTGGCCAGATGCAGCTTGGAACGCAGGCTGACCATCTGAAATCGAGGAAAGGCTGGTGTATCGCAGGGCAGGGCGCTGGAGGGAGGAAAAGGGCGGTTGAACAGGCAGGGCCAGCAGGATAACAGGCAGTTCAAGTTGTGCTCTTCGGGTGCATTCGGCGGATGCTGGGGTTTCTGTCGATGCAAGGTGCTGATTTTCAGCTGCTTGCTCCTTGCTGTGGGATATCAGGCCGGGACTTGTGGCTTCGCTGGCTGGCTGGCCGGCTGGTCAAGATTGCAGGATGCGGGAGGATTCTGGCTCAAAGTATAGTAGAATTGCAGCTTCACCCCATGCAAGCTGTATTCGGCTTGTATGGTAGATAACATCGGCACGCGTGTAAATCAGCTGTATTCAATCCTGGTAAGCAGAGACGATACAGAATGTAGTAGAAGTCAGAGTCGAGTCAAAGTTGACGTCGTATTGTCGAAGCGGATATGGCCGGGCCCTCGAATTGGCAGCAGCACTGACGCCCTCTCGGAATTTGTCTCCGCAGGTAAGTTAAGACAGGGAGAGGCAGAGGGAGAGGGTGAGGGAGGTTCCGGGCTCCCCCGCAAAACACGGCATAGTTGGTCTGCCCCCGGTTACGACGAGTTGGGTCAAGTGCTGCGGAAAATGGGGACTTTTTTGGTGACATGGGAGCACAAGACGAGGTTGCGCAGGTCTGGTCGGATGGGGCGCTGTCAGCCCAATCTCGTCCCTTCTTGTTGCAGATGTTGCAGGTAGAGGGGGTGCCTCGCTGCTGTTACACACATGTCAGCAAAGTTGTGGTGATGATGGGGCACCCCACCACGCGATCGGCTGCCCAGGTGGGCGTCGCATCTGCAGCTGCATCTCTCTATCAGCTTCGCCTCGGGCATGATTGCCGGCTATCTGCACACACAACTGTGCCGCACAAATTGCTGACGCCGCAGGCGTGCCCCCACGCCTCTTCAGGGCTGTGAGAGCGGGAGGATACGACGACATGCCCCTATTTGGGCATCTGGAACCGACGATCGCGTTCAAATCGTTCCGCTCCTGGTTGGTTGGATGATCTATGTTTGTGCGTCTCGTTCATCGCTAGGCACGGCGCATGCAACATCGTTGGGGCCCAAGACCCTGACGATTCGGCCAGAAGCTTCAGAGGCTGGCGCACCTGCGAGATGAAAGGACTGCGGGAGAGATGAGCGAGGGTCCACGGCCTCTTGAGACTCATAGACCCGGGGAGGTGCTGTGCCTTCGTGCTCCCGTCCTGCCTGGGCGGCGGGCCTATCACTTGCAGCAGAGGCGCGGTCTCTACGGCCTGTCGGCCTGAGTCGTGCGTCTTTCGGTATGACAAGGTGAAGCTGCAAGCTCGTGTTGAGAATTCTCGTGCGCTATGGTGAAGGCGGGCCTCGGCTCCGACGGCTGAAGGGAGGGGTTTTCTTTCGGAGACGGGTGGGCAGTTGTCATACGGGTGGTGCTTGAGTACGAGCTGATGAGGCTGACGTGCTGCAGACAAGATCAGATTCGATTGATTGAATGCTTGATCGGTCAGTTAATTGACTTTCAGATGAGGCTCGGAGCCTGGGCCCCTCTGGTGCTCTGGTGCCCTGGTGCCCTGGTGCCCTGCTCCTTCCGTCACCCGTCAAGCTGTCAATCTGGGGTTGGGGATAACCCTTGCTGTGATACCCACGGCCCCTCAGTGGGTCGGGCGGCCCGAAGCACCTGCCTAGAGTTTCCAGGGATAGCACTTGCTGTTTCTTTGGGGAACCAGGACTGCTATGTCTGCTCCTGGTCAACTGAGATGCAAGTATGAACAACTTTTATTTCCGGGCCAGATGGAGCACATTCGTATCGCAGTTCATTACAAGATTGGCGTATCGATGATTCAACTTCTCACACGGTCAACGTCTTTCCAATCACACCCTATCATTGCAGCCGAATCATTCTTGTCTTATACTTGCCAGCAGCTAGACCTTCGATGACCTCTCCGTTCATGATGCCAGACACATATGACTCGCCTACTATTACCATGTGATCGCCCACAGCCCTCATTATCAGGGGCACTGAACAGCCCTTGAGGACTACCACCTTGTCCTTAAGTTGGATCTCCGGTACGCCCAGGCCCATCTTTTTCTTCCCCGTGATGAAGAACCGCCGGCCCCTGGCTGCCCTCGTCACTGCATCGCCAAAATAGTTCTTCACCCATGCCTCTTGGGAAACATCCCCTGCAACAAATGATTGGGCACCATGTTTAAGGGATGCCGATTGTTTCTGTGAAAGCTTGCCAGTGTCCAACGCGGTCAGGTAGTTCTTTCCCGCAACAATGGTCTCCCAAAAGTCTGGCGGTGTCGTTGTTGTCGAGGTCAGTTGGTTGCTCGCAAGGTCTTTCCAGTTCCGGAGAGTTGGAAGGCTGCTCTGTGCCGTGGATGTCATGGCTCCGCCAAAGAGGTCGATCTTGTCAACCATAATGCCCTCGACCTCGAGCGCGAGGGGGAAAGCGTCCATGCTCACAACCGCCTTCGTGCCGCGGGCAGCTCGATAGGATCCGCCGTCCACGACCTCGCTATCCAGAGGCCTCAGGCCTTGCGATTCGCGCCAATCCGGCAGCCAAGACGGATTTTCGTTACCAGACTGCAGCTGGGAGTCTGGAGACGTCGATGCTGGTCGAGGATGTCGGCCGGAAGAGATGATGTCCAGGCTGTGACGCTTTTCTGCGAGAAAACGGACCAGGTCGAGGAACACCGTTTCTACTGACTGCGCGTAGTCCGGTACTATGTCCTTGGGCGAAATATCGGATGCCACCCCTATCAAAGCGTAGAGCTTGTCCAGCGGATTGCGCGCCTCGTAATCCCTTGTACACTGGAGGTACTTGGTAAGGCTCATCTTGCCGCGTTCCCTCCGGAAGTCATTCAGTGCGGTGAAGTTTCGATAGCCACTGCTTCTCAGCAGTTGTGACTTTGGGTCTTGAGAATACTCATTCCGCCTGATCTCGCAACAGACCCTGCTGACGAAATCCCACGGGACAACGTAGTCACCGCAAAATATCACCAACTCACGCGCCGCAACGACCTCCTGGACGATCCAGATGCGTTTCCACCAGCTTCGCGAGAATATTTCGGACAGCCCTCTCAGAGCAGCTTCTTTGTGGTCTAAGAGTTTCTCGCTTCCGGATCGGTTGCATTCGACGATGAGATCCATGGCTGCCGGAGATGACCGGCTCTCCGGCCCCAGCCACACGATCACTGATGCCGCCTTCATAAAAATCGTTTTCATGATGTGGACTTGATGATTTCGTTCATCCATGTCTCCCTGATTGATGCAGATCGAGTCTACCCATATAGTTCTAGCCGAGTCCTTATGTCTCAACATCAACAACGCTGCTCTTAGATTTTCTCCAATTTTGAGACTGCGGTTGCCAATCTGCATCTCGTGGGGCTTTTCTTCGTTGCCCCAAGTGTAAGAAAGAGCATCATAGGTGCCGTCTTCGTAGTCTTTTCGGAAGCATTCGAAGGAAGAAGCTGCCTCTATCCAGTTCCGTCGGCTGAGCAGACTGTTAGGCCTCAGGACTCGACAGCGAGTACGCCTATAATCAGGGAATATCTCAAATCTTACTTAATTTGCCCTTGCCTATCCCATCTGGTTCGTGACAACACCCTGGATTCTGTGTGAAACTTCCATTTCCACTGAGCATTTATTTCCGGGCCTGGTTCACTTGTCATGGGAAAATGTTGTGTGCCCCCGTAAGAGGCGATGAATTCGGGGCCACCCCCATTTGTGGACACGGACTCATTTGTTCGCAGCCGGGTCTTTCTCATGACCCCACGCAAAGGGGCTGCCCGATCCAGGGAGGGTTCAAGTATGAAGATCCTGATCTCGTCGGCATCACACAGAGGGGAGTATGTATATCTCGACATGCTCACATTTTGTTGGATACAGAATGTGGAACTCAGTCGGTGTATGATTTCAGGTCAGGCTTTCACGTTATATGCACAATTCTGTGGTTCGAAGAACACTCTGGCCTGGGTTTCCCCACGTCAGCACCCTACATGGTGGGTACACCTGCCTCAATCGTTTTCAAGTGGCGCATTGCTGCCCAATTGAAACTCGGAACGACCCAGGATTTTTTTCCACTTGGTGACGAGTCCTTACCGAGCAAGTCCCCAAGGGTGGCTGAGCTGCTGAAACAGATCATTGTGAGGCGGGGAAGGGCAAGAAGGACTGGCGCAGCCATCGGGCTCATGTTTGGTTCCTTTGTAGATCAAATATTTTGCTGTTATTTTAGTGGCCGGCACAAGGCTTTCCACAAGGCCAACCTAGGTAAGCCCCTTCTGACATCATACAAGCATTTTTGACAGTGTTTTGGCGTTTATATTGTCTCAGACTGCTAAGAGATTTATTGGCATGCAAGCGATGGAGATTGGCATGATCTCAATCCGTCTACAGGACGGTGCGATAGTTATCTCAAGCTGTGCCTACCTGGGTAGAACATCGTTTTCTCGTTGTAACCCAGTATCAATGATGTCTCTGGATACCAAGCATGGAATCACACTATAGTAGTTGGGGGTTGTGCGATGGCGTACGCTGTGGCGTGGAGTACGTTTTTCTTCTGGGGGGTGGCTGCGGACAGGGTGACCCTATGGGTTTGGAATGCTTGGATGAGATCCACGTATGCGCTTCCTTTCTTTCAGCAATGAGGTTAACACTGGGCGGACTGTGCAAGATACCCTGCGAGGGATTGACCTAGCTCTGGTACAACAGTGATGTGGACCGATATGAATTACTACCACAATGTTGAGCCACGTACCAAGAGCTATAGAGGAATGAAAAGAGTGGACTTCATCCCGGTATCCCCCAGCGGCCGAAAAGCTGTCCAATCTGGTCATTTCATCCCAAAGTCCATGCGAAAGCGGCGTCGGATGCGAAATCGATATCACTTTCCATCCCTATAGATTTTCCTTGCCCCCTTGATGAGGATACTTCTGAGTTTGAGTCACTGTCCGTCTCCATCCCTTCGTGGTCTGGATCCTTGTTCAATTGTGGATTTCTCCTTTCATACGTGATAAAGACTGGTAAAATGGAGCCGTCATCAAACAATAATTCTGAGCCAAAATTGAAATCGACCCCGCCTGCCGAGCTGTCGCTGAGTGCATCACTGCCTCTTATCCAGTGGACCTTCTTCTTCCTGCTTCTCATGTGTCTTAATAGACCTTGAAGGAGCTTAGGTCCTAGAGGGCCCATTGGCAACTTTGACTGAGGAATGACGCCGCCAAACCTTCGTAGGCCAGCACTACTGGAGCCGAAATTTGCTCCGAGGAAGATCACAGAGGACCTTTCGTGGTTCCCTAGTCGTATCAAGACTCCGTCGGTAGTGTAGTTGTCATCAAGCAATATCAAACTCTTTCTCCGATCAAAATTCTCATCTGGAAAGATCTCGATGCCAGCCGTATCCTGAGTTCGTTCCATAAGTGAGATGCTATTGAAGTACCTCGATTCGTGAGTCCTCACGGGCCTCACGGGCGGGCCTTGATCACCAGATAATTGGTGGGTGTCATCGAACAGAAGTAAGAATGCATGGCCAGAGTGTCGCAGACTGTTCCGATAAAAAAAGGCGTGTACTTCAGAAGTCGGATCTGGGTAGGAACGGATGCACAGTGGCAACTGACACACTGCCCACGAATGGTGCACGAGGAGCGGTCTTGCAGGAAATGGCTTCCTTCGCATGACACCCCTTGTTTGAATGTGGCCCGCATCCCAACACCCTTGAATGGGCACGCAAGCGAAGCTTTCGGATCTTTTCCGGTCATTGGTGATGTGGGTCGCATTCAATACCGCGAATTGGTAGGAGAAGGCTTGAAGGACTGGAAGATTTATCGAGAGACCAGCGTTGGTCATGGTGAAGGCCAATGAATCGAATGAATCATGTTGGGCGCGCACATATCCTCCGGAATTCATGAAGGCTTGTGGGCATGGCGCCAGGAGGCTGGCCCATCCCGGGGGTACCATGTCCGTCCAAGTCCAGCAGAATATGGTGTGGTCGGTCGAAGTTCGAATGATTTCCTCTTGGAGCCGAATAAATGCCTTGGAGCCCTCACCGTAGAGCAGCGGCATATTGATGTCGAAGATGCCCAGCATACAATATGCCATATCTTCAGTTCTCGTTGTGACTCTCTGGGAGAGCCATGACATTCTATCTGCCACGCTGGCTTGAGACAGTGCCCTCCGCCCATCCAGGATATATTCCTCAGGTATAGTCGTGGTTTGAGAAATCTCCTCAGCCAGTTCTCGACGGTCAGCTATTATTGACCAGTCTCTAGCAAAGAACATCATCTCGTAGGGGGCGAGAAGTTCCTGAAGCGTCCAACCACGGGTAAACCATCTACTCCGACAAAATTGCTCCTGGTAGTTCTTCGAGGGAAATAGAGGCCGAGGTCCGACATCAGCCAAAAAGGCATAGCAGATTCTGGCTCTTCGGTACCAGCTGAACATAGAGTTGATTGCTTCGCTCAATTCAGAAGAGCTCCTCTTATCGATGCAGGCTGTATCGACCCAGAGGTATCCAAGACCATCGGCCAGGGCCTGGTTGCGTGCCTTGTCGATCTTGAAGAAGCCTCTTTTCATTGTCGCAACGTTCGGATTTTTCCAGTCCCGCTTTTTCCAGTCCTTGAAAGTTACTTCGTCATCCTCCCATGTATGTGATAAGATTGCAAAATTAGGTATGTTGTCGCCGAAGAACTCGACGAGCTTTCCTGTTCCGGTCTCAATGAGCCGCATGACGGGCAAAGGAGGCCGGTCTGTGCATTGGTCGCCAGACTAAGAGCATTGTCAGCTCAGAAGTGATGGAGACTCTGGCTCACCGAGTCGCGGAGGCCTTGTTGACTGATGACAATGTTTTCGTGCAGCAATCCAATTACCCGGCGGCGATGTGTACTGTCGTCAGACGAACTGTTTAGGTAAGAATGAAGCGTTGACGTCTCCTGCAAAGAGTATTTGTAAGGTGGATGGGGATGACCACATATTTTAGGCGCGAATCCTTCCTATTTTGGTCTCAGTGGAGAACCCCATGCAAGTCAGAAGAGGTGCGATTCGTTCCGGGCTGCATCGTCAATACTGCGCCCGCGCACTTCTTGGGGCTGAGGCTGTCGGTTCGCCAATAACTGTCATGACTGGCCCGCCCTTGCATGATGCATATGCTTGGTGGAAATGGTCTGTCATAGGCCAGCTTTCGTGAGTAAATGTCGATTCAAGAGATCTGCTTGGTCCTATCCGACATGTAGTACCGGTAGTGTCTACAATAGATTTCCCTGATTACTGTCAGATATCGAATATTCACAGGAATGTACACAAACCAGTGCCACCACTCTAGCGGGGCTTAGTCACAACTCCCAGCCGCTACAATCCTTCGCGACGTTACGGCTGAGCCGCGTCAGAACCTGCAGACGTTGGTCCTTCATCACTACACTATCAATTGCTCAAGTACGGTCCGACCGCCTGCGTGGAGCTCCGGCCCGGCACGCCGCACCATGCCGTCCTCTCTGATTTACTCCCCGACTATGCAGTGCCCGGCATGACGCTGCAATTCATCCACCAGGGTGCCCAAGGCGCCCCAACCACGTCTGACCGGCGGCTCATCCGATCACACGTGATGAAGGGCAAGAATGCGGGCAGACCACGGCGGTCGACAAAGAAACAGACAACCAGCTTCCACGTGAAACGGGTCCTGACTACTCCGGGCCTCCTCATGGCAGCATCGGGGCCGAAACAGCCGCTATGGCATGATCTGTGCCTGACTTCGTTCCCTCAGCAACTTGATGCTGAGTCCGTCAAAATCATGCATCGATGTATGCTCGTGAACTTTTAGCCCTCCTCTGTTTCCCCATTCTCACCAACTGTTTCCAGGGTTCTTCGACATTAGCGATGAGCTCTTCCCTCCTCAATTTTGCTCAAAGTTCGACATAATAAAATCTATATGGGTCAATGGCATCCTCGCAGACGAAGCCTGTGAGCTGTCTCCCATGTAGAACACATCTGCAGGGCTTCCTGAGGATTATCTACCAGCTGGATACTATATCGTCTACGGTACTGATCGTCTTTGTTCGTAGACTTCCACTCGACATTGGCCATATCCTCATCTTATCTCAGCTTCTACCAGCGCAAGCCCAGCATAACCACCAAGACCTTACACCATATTGTGAAGGCGTATGGGCTGGTGAATGTGAGGCTTTCGGGTCCTGAATCAGTCTCAGACAGTGCCATTGCTGCCGTGGTTTCCCTCGTTATTTACCAACAAATACACCAGGGATTTGAGGCTGCATTGGTCCATTTGAACGGATTGTATCAAATGGTCAAACTTAGGGGTGGGATACCACAGTTGATGAAGGGTAACAGGGCACTGGCGATGAAGATTCTGAGGCAGGTTCTGTCACTGTTCTTTTCTTATAAGCTACGCAACACAGAATTAACGATTGCCAGGGTCGACGTCGAGTTGGCATTGCAGACTGGATCAGCAACCTTGTTTAGCAGTAAGGCCTTACCCAACGCTGTCGCAGCTGATTCTCCCTTCGCCACACACATCGGTGGACAGTTTCCCGGCAATAGCACCACCTCTACTGGGATTTCTGATATCATGGTTGACGTTCTCGGCTTCGCCCACCTCCTCAACTACAAGGAGGATGATGACAAAGCGAAGCTTGACCCTCTTACCTTCATGGAAATACTTGTGTCCCTCCTCTACCGTTTGGTCGAGATGACGCCTTTTGGCCATCCAAAGGCTGACTATGCCTGTACGATGGTGAATGCGGACGACGAGATAGCGCATTTGGGAATGCTAGCCTTCATGACGACCTTTCTTCCAGAGTATGGCCGTGCGCACGATCGGTCTAGTTACCCTCTCCTGCACAAGCACCTGGAGCGAGCCATTGGGTACATAGCTTTTATTGATTCGGTCTCCAAGCTGAATGATTCCGCGCCCTTACTCCTACTATGGACCCTCTTCATGACCGAGATCACAGTGCGGAAGAACAGGGAACGCACGGAACTGTCACCGTTGATCATGGAGATCAGTAAACGGCTGGGTCTGCGTAATTGGGTTGCTGTACGTAAAGAGTTGTGTCGGTTGCCGTGGATACACGTCGTACATGATGCTCCGGGGTACACATTGTGGCAAGACCTTGAGCGGGTAGATAAAGCCACTCGGCGAATGTGTGATAACTGAGCAAATGCATGTAATAAATTGTCTAGGTGATTGCAGTCTGGCTGTCCTTCGAGCCCACGGGTCCGCTGGATGATCCGACACTTGAGTATAGAGAGTATCCAGTGAGACAGTGAGGGGCCACTCTGGCTGCCTGCCACGTACGTACGGACCTCTTTCCCAGACAGCAGTTCGTGTTATGCCATCAGCACTTGCACGCCTTGGAACGGATCAAGCTGCTGTGCTTGAGCCTCTATTAAAGTAATAAGTTAACGGGTTCGCTGCACTAAAAGCAGTACCTGCGGCCCTCCGTAAGCTATCAGGATATGCACTACCTCTTGAGGCTTTCCAGAGAACTCATTACTTCCACTCTTGTAAGCTAAATGTCTCAAGCTCCAGCTCACTGGTCCTTTCCTGGAGAAAGAACTCCACTTTACTCCTGGAGTAGCATTCATCAATAGCAAGAAGCCGCCAGCGGGTGGAGTCTTCAGGTGCCTCGTCTCCATGGTCCCGCGGAGCAGCTGCCAGGGTCGGATTTCCACAGCTGCTTGGATCAAAAGAATAACCCACGGTCTTTAGTTTATCGAATCTGGACAAGTTCCTTCCCAGCGTCTCGAGAAACCCGAGGGTAACCGTAATAGAATCCCAGCAGGCCCTCCCCTATGGGTGGGAGCATTTGCGTTGCCCCAGCAGTATCAAGGTCTCCAGTGCCTGCGGCAAAATCTCGTGAGGAACTACCGTACTTCCATTCAAGCCTGAGGGCCCCATCTGAGCCACAATGAACGATGCAACTTCAAGATGTCGTAGATTTGGCAGGTTTGCCAAACTGATCACCCTGGCGGGTGCGTCTGGGGATTTGCCGACCATGTAGCGGCAGAAATTGATAGATAACTCCGCAGGGGGTCAACTGTTGATTCTGAGCGTTCGAAGGGCAGTCATTCCTCCAAGTGCGGTCGACAACTCTCTGTGCATGCCCGGTACAGCTGGGATGTACCAGAAGGCCTGCATGATTCCGAAGCTCAATGTCAGCACTTCGAGTGCCGGAAACAACTGTGCCATGTCCCCCAGATCGCCCTGGCAGGTCCATGAAAAAGAGCTGTAGAATGATACGATTCTCCCACTCGGCGACTGCACACCATTGGGTGCGAAACAAGACCAAAAGGCACCATCCCTGGCGCATATGACTTTCCTCAGGCTAGGTAGGCCTAGGAAGTGCCTGAACGCCTCCGGACCAATTTGCCTCCCGACACTCTTCAGAGTCAAGTTCTCCACTTTTGGTAGGAATAAAGTCGCTGCTCCATCCTCATGAGGCCAATCTGCGTTTCTGACACGGTGGAACAATGCTGAGTAACTCTGACGAGTGCGTTCTTCATCAGAATGAGGGGCCGGAGAATCGCACCTGTATCCGCTTATGACGATCGTCAGCGAGCATAGGTTGGCGGTCCGCTTCAGGAGCTCAAAGCACAGGATACCGACCAGGTCGCCGTGCTCGCCGATACCGCCGGATGTCGCCCTCCTTCTCTCACCCGTCAACGAGTAGAAAACATCAAGGACCTCAGCTTCTTCAGCTGGTGTCAGCAGCATGTTGCAACGATTGTTAGCCTTCTTGAACAAGACACTGATGCTCAGCTCCAAGATCTTATCTCCAAGGCTTTGGTTTCTATCAATGGTACAGCAGAGCCTTGCGAGGGAGAGAGAGTCTACAATCGAGACCCTTTTGAACAGGCAGGGCCGCGCGACGAGATCGATTCGCTTTGAGACGAGACAAAGATCGTAGTAGTTGTTGCGTGGCGGAGGCGTGGTGACCCGTGCAATTTCCTTCTCTTCAGGTGCCAGCTCCTCAAAGATCGCCATTAGGAGCTCGTTGGGCAGAGCCTCGAGGCGGCTTCTGCATTCCTCCGAGGGTTGAGCCATAATTGTCACGGTGTGAAGGTTTGCGTTGGCGTGGTGGTTGCTGAGTGTGATTTAGACGGTTTGTGATTCGTACATGGGTTTGGCGGATGGCGGTGTTGCAGCGGTTGATATTGTGTGGTGAGGTTTTGCGAAGCGGACCTGTTGGTTAGCGGTTCTGAGCTTGGGGGATCCTTTTGGGGTACGCACTTTGGTACGCTCCGGCACTGAGTCACTTCGGCGAAGGAATTGTTGTGGCTGTCTTGCGAGATCACGCTCCATCGACTGTGCTTCGGGAAATACATACCTACTGAACACCAACAGAAACTGCGAAGTGATGAAGTGGTCAACTGTCTTCATGTAGATGCTATGGCTAGCTCAATTGCTTTGATCTCTACTTCCAAGCACAGAATTATGATTATATGATAATCTCCTCACACTCGTCACACAGCTTAAACATAAAGCTATACAAATGCCCCTTAAGTTCCTTTAAATCTAAGTTATTCTATAACTCTATCTTAACAATAATGTCCTCTAGGCTAGCTAGCACCTCCTTTATCTACTTTATATATCCTCACCCGTTTGGCCAAAGACTAGGGATGCGCCGATTACCCAAGGCAGTGTCTATGCGAACATCATTTCCGATGTTTGGTTCATAGGGAGTGGACTCCAGTGCGCCACTGCTCAGCCAGCCCTCAAAAGATGGCTTTGCCACAAGCATTGCTTACATTAGATATCTACCATGTTGACCCCGGTGGTCCGTAAAGAGAGCGGGCTTGTCGTTCATGTCCGGTGCACGCCCACGAGGCGTTCTCGAGCGGGGAATTTACCCCACCAGCTTGGCAGGCGCCTCATTCGAGAAGGAGGGGGGTCCTTTCAACGTCATAGCCAGCGGAAACATGCTGACAGCCGAGCAGCGATGACCTTCCTCGATGTAACCTCGAGGCTTGGAAAATGACTTGTACGCACGTCTTAAGATACGGGCGGTCCGCTGGCCGTACAATGATGTTGTGCTTCGTGCTTGCGCGGCGATTGAGGTGAAATGCGCACAATGGCTGCAATCCGAGCTGTGTCGCTTTCGGTGGCGATTGCTGCATTGCGGGTTCGCGCTCAGGATGTGGATGTGGATTATACCCAATTCGTAAATCCTTTCATTGGGTCTGAAGGGAAAATACCAGGCTACGTGTGTAAGTCAATACGATTCACTTCTGCGCAACCCCAAATTTGCAATTGATGCCCTTCAGATGGCGGCGGTAACGTCTTTATTGGCGGCGCGGTTCCCTTCGGCATGGTCAAGCTCGGGATCGACACGTACGAGGAGCCCATCAACCAGAGCGCGCTGAACGGCGGTTGGACACCGCAGGGAAAAGTCACCGGTATAAGCTTGATGCACGAATCCGGCACGGGCGGTGGACCCAAATACGGCTTCCCAGCGCAGATGCCGCTCGCTTCAATCGATGCGCCTGTCAACCTCCTGGACAACCGAACATATTGGCAGACTCGCGTGCGTAGAATTCTCTAGACGGCGCATCGCGACTATGCAGCTAACGGCGCTCAGGACGTCGAGGACGAAGCGACTGTGGGCTATTTCCGCACGCACTTCGAGTCTGGCATCACCGTCGAGCTCTCCGCGTCTCGTCATGCAGGCCTATACCATTACACGTACCCCTCGCCTTCCGAAAAGCACGTCCTCGTTGACTTCTCGCACTACCTGCCCCATCCCACTCGCTCTTGGGATTCTCAATTCTTTACCGGTGGTGAGATCGAGATCCAACCCAACAGCAGTATCTACACTGGGTATGCCTCCATCGCCAATGGCTGGTGTCTTGGCGCGCCCGTGGTGGTGTACGTGTGCGGCGACTTTGATTCCCCGCCGGATGAAGCTAGGGCATTCAGTGGGAAGAATACGTTTCCGGTAGGGCGACACTTCCGCACGTCTGGAAACGAGTCGCCTCCTGAGCCAACCTTCCGTGGCTCTGCCGCAAGGTCGGGTCCCATGAATGATCGTGTAGGGGCTGTTTTCTCGTGGAATGGCACTGATCATAACCCCGAGGTCAAGTCGCGTGTTGGAATCTCCTTCATCTCGGTTGACAAGGCCTGCGCATACAAGAACGAAGAACTATCCTCCTGGGACATTGGCACCACTGCCCAAGCTACTCGCGACGAATGGAATCGCGATGTTTTCTCCAAGGTTCGTGTGGACACGACGGAGCGGGCTAACAAAACAAGGCTTGCACTGTTATACTCAAGCTTGTACTTTATGCACCTTATTCCAAGCGAGCGCGTTGGCGAAAACCCGCTGTGGGAATCGGACGAACCCTACTGGGACGACTTCTACACCATGTGGGATCTTTTCCGCAACCAGGTTTCATTGTGGCATCTGATTCAGCCTACGTACTACGAAAGCATGATTCGATCTCTTATTGATATGTTCAAGCATGAAGGCTATCTCCCAGATGGGAGATCCGGGAATTACAACGGCCTTGTGCAAGGAGGGTCGAATGCCGACAACGTTCTTGCAGACGCATACGTCAAAGGCCTCCGTGGGGCCATCAACTGGACCGAGGGATATGCTGCGGTGAAGAAGGACGCCGAGGTGGTCCCTTTCTTCGACCAGAACCCCGTGGACACTCAAGGCTCACTAAAAGAAGGCCGCGGCGCGCTAGATGACTGGATTCCATTGGGATATGTTTCCGCAGATAGGAACACACGAGCCGTTTCCAAGACTGTCGAGTACTCCTTGAACGATTTTGCTGTGGCTCAGATCGCCGCCGGCGAGGAGCCGGGTGATCGTGATGTGTATCTACGCCGGTCAGCTGGATGGCAAATGAGCTGGGACCCAGAGGCGGAGAGCCGGGGTTTTTCGGGCTTCGTGATGCCGCGATACTCGAACGGCACGTTCCACAAAACGTACGATATCACAGACTGCGGCGACTGTAACTGGGAGGATGAAAGTTACGAGGGCACTGCGTTCGGTAAGTCATGACTTCTTACTTGGCTGTCTTTTGAGAAACCTTGCTGACGCGATGAAGAATATTCCTTCGTAATTCCCCACGACATTGAGCGACTTATCGAGCTTATGGGCGGCCCGCAACATTTCGAAGGCCGACTGGACTACATTTTCCAACCAAACACGTCAGGGGTGGATCTTGGCGTGAATGGCTACGGCATTACCACCATCAACAACGTGGCGAACGAGCCTGATTTCCAAACGCCATATCTCTACAACTATCTTAATAAGCAGTGGAAATCTGTCGAGCGATCACGCCAACTAGCCAATGATTTCTATTTCAACACCTCAGACGGCATTCCTGGAAACTCGGACGCTGGTGCGCTGAACTGCTGGTTGGTATGGCAGATGCTAGGACTCTACCCTATCGTTACTACGCCCGTATATCTCCTTGAGAGCCCATGGTTCGAGGACGTGAACATAACCATTAATAACGATCGTACTCTGCGTATCCGAGCGGAGGGTCTGGATGATGGAGATGGACGTCAAGGATATTATGTCCAAGGCGTAACAATCAACGGAGAAAATTGGACTAAGAATTGGTTCGAGCATGAGGATGCGGGAGGGATCATGACAGAAGGAGGTGAGATTGAGTTTCAACTGGGGCATGAACAGAGGGTCTGGGAGACAGGCGAGGTGCCGCCATCCCCGGGGCATACTGTGTTGGATGTGAGTGCAAACAAACTATTTTAGTAGATGAATACCACTGTGTACCTGTATGGGTGTGTTAAGGCCCCGTTCGCATTGAACGGCCCATGCCGAAAAAGTAGTTTCCCTCCTATATGCTCGAAAGCCTTGAGACACACCCAGGCTGAAGAGCCTCATACTTGTCGACAAGCTCCTTCCACACAGTCTTCTGCAATTTCTGGCCTTCTTCGTCGCTGACCCAGGTAGGCACCCAACATTCCTTGATCTTGCAACCCGACAAGAGCTTTCCATGGCTCTCGTCACCCGCAACGATCCCGTGCAGGATTGTGCGACTGCCCACCTCCGCAGTTCGGGCCATCATGGCTTTGATCGCAGCGAACACGACCCTTGTCGCCGTCGTCACGTCCCTGCCGAGGCCGGAGTGGCAGAGACCTGGTGCAACCATGTTCACAACCACGCCTGTGCGCTCGACAGGACACGTCGCTGCAAGCTGTCGTGCCGCGAGCTCTTCCACCAGCTTCGTAAGAGCGTATCTGGTTTCATAAGCGTCAGTCAGATATTTGGAGAGCACCTAGAGAGCAGCAAGGGCCAAATTATGGCCGTGTGTTCGCACCTCTGGTCCAAGCCAGCCTTCTCCTGGTTGTTCATGCTCTGAAAAATGTTGCTGCCGCGGTTCTTGTCCATCTCGGCCTTGGCCGTGTAGCCCAGGACGCTGACGATGAAGGTGAGGTTGGGCTGTATCCCAAGCTTAGAGGCGATGTCGCTCAGCTTGGGCATCATGAGGACTGCCAGAAACAAGGTGTTGACGACGTTGATCTGCATGCTGGTCTCCATGCCCTCGGTGGTCGACCACTTGTCCGTCATGACACCGGCGTTGGCGACAAAGCCATCGATCCTGTCCAGTTCTTTTGCTGCTTTTTCAACAAAGCTTTGGATCGATGATTGCGAGGCCATGTCGATGTGCCATACCTGCTTCTTCTTAGTATTGTGGTATGTGTGCACGCCTAATATTCTGTGACCTGAATCATGATACATACCTGTACGACTCCCGTATGACGCGTCGAGTTCTCAATATCGGTTTTGGCCTCTTCTCCAGCGGTGAGGTTCCGCACAGCAAGAATGACGCGCGAGGCCGAGAACTCGACAAGGTGCCTTGCAGTCTCCAGGCCAAGGCCCGAGTTGCCCCCTGTGATCACATATGTCTTGCCGGAGCACGTCGACTCGTCTGCCAGTATCGGCAGCCTCCTATACTGCTCCGCAGTCAACCTGAGCATCACCATCTTGACTGGCCTGTGGTGTCGTGGGTATCCCGCTGGAAGATCGTGGTAGAGACAGAGCAAAAGGCTAGAGATATTCTGCTGACCGGCCAACTTTCCGTGGCGTAGAACGGATTTTTATACTGGACGACAAGCTTTAGGAGCGTCCTCCTGTCCCTCGCGACTGGATGCCAGAGGAGGTATTTATGCAATCTCACAACGGGATCTCTTTGTATCAAGACTGATTGAGCGAATCAGGTATTATTGTCCAAATCTGGTTAGAACCATCGCCTACCAACCTATCAGATATTGCAGACGCTTTTCGGACTAGCGCTCACCGCGGGCATAGCGACGAGGTCCTCTCGGCACTCTACGGATATAAGCATCGGGGACACGAGCGTTTGACGAAATGGAATGATGACTGTGACCCTCCTGGGGTTTTCAGTGGCCTCCATGCTGTGCTGGCCACAGTGGGCGATTGTTCCTGAGACAGCCCGAGCGCCAACAGCTCTAGGACGGCGCTGAGGATCTCTGGGGGGCCACCGGGTTGATTGGGCGAAATACAAGCAACATGCTCGAAGGAGGAATAGCTTTCTTTCTTTAGTATGTGTAATACGGTTCGGGCTGCCGTCTCCTCAGTCGGCCGCTTCGGTCGGCCCTGGGTCGGCTGTATAACTCAAGAGAGCCGCTACCTCCAGGGCTCGACGGGGCCTATTACTCGCCAATTAAAAGATTAAACCTTACTTTACAGAGTCCCTTGTACAATGATATTCCATGAGGTAAAATGTAATCAGAAGGACTGGAATATGCATTAGCTCTATGTGGTCCTAATGTACACACTTCAAAGCCGCAAACCCATCACTCCACCTAAGCCCGCCCATGACGGCCACCATGATGGTAAATCCACCAACCACGCTTGCCGAGCCGTAGACCCAGGAATGCCTCCGCCTCAGCCCAGCCAGCTCCGCGACCCACGTCGACACAGTGGTCAGGCACCCGCAGAACCCATCCTCCACCCCCTGGAGGACCTGGCACCCGACCACGCCCCCGAGCGGGACACGCTGCAAGTCCCACGACATGCCCAGCACCGCCGTGCCGAGCATGTTCGCCACGAACGTCCCCAGCGGGAACGCGGGCCGCAGCCCGTTGAGCCACAGCGAGACGTAGAAGCGCGCGAGGGTGCCGACGGGCGCGAAGACGAGCGAGAAGACGGCAACGCCGCGCCAGTAGTCCGCGGGCGGGACGGCGGCGAGGACGACAGCCCCCGCCCAACAGCCCCACGCCAAAAAGACGGCAAGGCGGTCGGCGACCCTGCGCGTGACGAGGAACGGCAGGGAAGGCGTGACGGGCTCGAGGGCGAGGGCGAGGTGGGCGCCGACGAAGAGGCCGGAGAGGGACGCCGTCACGGTGATGATGATGACCGCGAGCAGGGCCATGAACGAGTAGCCGCCGTTGCGGGGACTGGTAATGCTGCTGCCGTAGACCAGGTCGTTCGATACCGCAAGGAAGGCGTCGCGCATGAAGGAGGAGAAGGACGTGAAGGAGCCGCAGAAGCCCGTGGCGAGCCCGATGTAGAGCGGGATGGTCTTCTTGGTGGCCAGGTGGGCCTTCTTCGTGGCGGCAAGGTCGACGACCTGGTTTCTCCCGCTGCTCCCCGAGCCACTGCCGCCGGACTCCTCATCATGCCTGGCCTTCTGGATCTGGTGGTCGTACGTTGGCGTCCCCCACTCGTGGCGGAAGAGCATCCTGTCCTCGGCGAGGAATCCCATGACCACGCTACCCCCGAAGTTGAACCAGACCGACGGGAAGACGGGCGCGCCGGCGTAGTTGGTCAGCCATTGGAGGCCCAGGCGCGCCAGAGTGCCGAGGAAGGAGAACAATATCAGGTACGAGACCGTATATATCTGCGTGGCCAGGGACGAGACGTGAGCACCTCGGCCTGGCTTGCCCCGATCCTCAGCATCCGTCGGCGAGACGTCCTCGACCGACGAGCCTCCAGCCTGTTCTGCTGTATCCTCTAGATCATGGCTTCGAGCATCTTCTAAACTCTCGTAGTTGTATCTGCGTTGTTCTTCTAGGTTCTCGATTGGCCCTTTGACTGCGATCTCGTCGAGGTTGCGATACGATTCGGGGATGTCTTGGCGCGGCGGAGGAGACGGGGCCTTGCTGTGTCTCGGCGCGCCGTTTGAGTCCGGTTGGGTCGGAGCAATCGGTCGCAGCTCCACGCGGGCCGCTTCGTTGTCGCGCTGGTCCAACGTTTCGTGACGCCCGCCGCGGGACGGCTGCATCATCGCACAGCCGCTGTGCCCGATGTTCGTTTGAGGCGGCAGTTGAAAGGTTTCGAGAACCTAACAAGTCTACCTAGCCTGGGGCGCTTTTAGTCTCATGGTGAGATGTACGGAGGCAGGAGCAGCGGAAGCGTAGCGGGAGATTGACATGACTCCTTGAATAGCCCCGAACTTGCGATCCTAAATCGGTTATGACGGCATGTCGTCGCTGAGAGATCCACCGCGTCGGGTGTTTGGGCGCGAATTAGCATAGTACCTGTGGTTGGCGCTAGGGTCCCGGCTGATATAAAGTACCCCAGTAACTCCCTCCAAACGACTGCGGCACGGCAGTGACCTCTCCATAACAATGACCAACAACCTCCTTTAGAATGAGTTGGGAAAAAATCGAAACATAATTGTCTTCATCATGTGAGAACAAACGGTTTGATATAGTGCTTCTACTGCTTTCCACGAGATCGTGATCGATCCCAATATTTTTCCTCACACCGTCGCTGGCGATGCGCCAACGAACAACAGGTGTGGGACAAAGCGTATGTGTGTCGAGACGTCCCCACGAAATCTTGAAAGGCTCAGCCAGCCCGTAAATAGCCATTGATCCGACCGAGTATCGATCTGGGTCATGAAACTGAAGCTCTCTCACAAAGCCTGAATCAGGCACAGCATTGTCGTCGAGCGAGGGCGAGAACACAGCCGAAGCCTTCGGACCACGCCTCAACTCCCTAGACATGTAGGATGCCGTGCACATAAAATCGGACAGAATGGCGTCGAGGAACACGTTTTCGGATATTGAAATCACCACACAGACGACCACACCTGTAGTCCCGTACTCAATTACCTACCAAGTGAGCTCGACGACGCTTCAAACCATGAGTGTGGCCAACGCCTCCGACAGCTCCAATCTCGGGCACATCCTGTGGAACTGGATCTCGAACAGCACGGCCTCGAGGAGCGATGACTTCGCAACTCAGATGACATGCTACGCCTTCCCCTACGGACTGCTGGGCTTCGCGGCCCACCTGTTCATGTTCTACGGCATCGCGCTTTCGTCCTTCAACAGGTGCCCCTGGAACTACAGCAAGCCGCTGGAGCATTCAAAGCGTGATTTGGCATTTGGGATAATCGGCCTCGTCATCTCTAGTATCTTCACCGGGGTTACAATGTATAGATGCGTCGGGGCCAAGTATTACATGCTCATAGCCGCGTCCAAATTTCTCATGACGGGTTCCTCCTCGGCCATAGGGATCCATATCGCCTGGAACATCCGCGGCAGAGCGAGGCTGGAAGATGACGACCAGTCCCAGCTCCAGATCACACACCATAACTCACTCCGGTGGCTCGCACTAGAAGTTGCCGGGTCGACCCTCGAATTCACAGGCGTTGTCATGCTCGTGAAGGACAGCCATGATGCAGTCGCCCAGAACAAAACACCAATAATGATCATTTCCCTATCCCTTGCAGCATTTATAGGGGCTTCTCTGGGCGCCGTGATCACATGGCTTGAGGTGCGACAGAGAGCACAGAGGAAAATGGAGTGGGAGGTCGGAAAGTTGGAGAAGAGGCTCGAACCTCAGCAGCCTCGAGGGAGGGCCCCGAATCGCCGTCCAGGTACGCCGGACAGCGAGGGTGAAGCTGGGGAATCGCCCAGCCCTGGCCCTGTCCAGCAGGGCCGCCGTCGACCTGGTCGAAACGGCAGGTCCCAAGATGCTCGACAGAACTCGCCGTCCCCCGTTGGCCGGGAGCGGGATGTCGAGGCTCAGGGACTGATTGACCCAGCTGGCGAGGACGAGCCCGATTTGTACCACTACAAGGACGTCTTGAACTCTATCAAGCGGTTTGTCCTGGTTTCGGGCGCAACCTTTGGCCTGTTCGTAACCTTGTAAGTATCTCTTCACCCTGTGGTCATCCATTCGCGAGGATATGAACTTGGGCGCATCTGTGAACGGTCGAGGGCTGAAGCTGATTTCCAAATAAATTACTAGGTACACTGACTGGATCCTGGCTGCCATCAGCGGATCCTACTGGGGCTTTCCAAGAACCGGAAATCTTGGAATTACAATTGTGTATGTGGTGTTCTATTTTGTGGTGCGTCTAATGCCCGTCTTGTCTGCCTAGGTCCTAGTACACATAGAGCTGGCCGAATTGGTCTATGGGTTGGAGTACCTGACTTTGGAAGGTGAAACGCAGTGATGGATTTAGAAGATCATGGTCCTCGTTTCGGGCGATGAGGCCATCATTGGGCTATAGGTTCAACTGGAACACCCAGTGATTGCCAAACACACAGGTGGAGCCATTTGTTTACGTGATCTCCCATCAAGCGCGTGCACGCGCTGCGGTCAACAGTGGAAATGAGCAGCACTGGCTCTCAGTACGAAAGACTTGAGACAGGGGTTGAGATAGTAAGATTGGAAGGAAAGAAGAGAGAATAAAAAGAAGAAATCAAGGCAAGAATCAACATGCGACAGCGACAAACATTGAACCCTCCCTCCAAGCTGCTTGCTTGATGGCCGTTGAACCTGAATTTGTACCCAAATCGATCCAAGATCCAATTTACAAAATTCAGCAAAAGGGAAGCCGAGGCCACACCAGGAATTGAACCTGGGTCCCGTCAAGCACCACAGAGTGATGCAACTAGGCCAGAGCCGGCAATGGGGAGACCAGAGACGACGTTGTCTCCCCAGACAACAGATGCTAACCACTACACCATATGCCCTCGACTTCCCTGTCTTGTTCCTGAAACGGACAGCCCATATGATTAATTCATGTTGATTTCTGTGGGCGCCCTAAGCGGCCATTCACTAGGTATAATTCATGCTATCCAGAGGTACCCTTCCAGACACCCCACCGTATCCCATTCACCCTTCCAGCGCCGATTATCAGACCCAACCACCCTTTCAAATCAACTGCCTCCGCTTAAACTGCACCATCGGGCCCTGCCTCAGCGACACAAACGCATCGTACGTCTGGTACTGGTCCACATTACGACGGCCCACCCTCCCCTCAGGACTCCCACCCCCAAGGTTGTCCGCAAAGTCCCTCCGCACCTCAAACTTGTAGATGATCTTGGCCATGACGATCATCATCTCGAGCCACGCCAGGTTCTTGCCCGGGCACCCCCTCGGCCCCGTCGAGAACGCGCAGAACGCGCTCTCCGCTAAAGCCACACTCTCGGCCGACGACGCCTTCTCGCCCACGATCCACCGCTCGGGCCGGAACTCGAGCGGCTCGGGGAAGATGTCCTTGTTGTAGCTCAGGCAGTAGTGGCCCACGCTGACGTTGACGCCCTCGGGCACGAACTCGCCGTCGACCACCGTGCCGCCCTTGAGCACCTCGCGGTCGAGCTCGGCGCCGACGGGGGGCGCCATGCGCAGGGACTCCTGGATGAAGGCCTTTAGGTACTTGCACCCGTGCAGGCTCGGGCCCCCTGCTATGTCGTCGAAGTTGTGGAATGTGGATTGGATCTCCTCGGCGAGTTTGGCCTAGATTTGCAGATCTGGTTAGTCAAGGGGACCTTGAGGTAAGCACCGTTGTGAGCTTCGTGCAACCAACCTGAACATCCGGTTTCCGCGCCAGGTAGAAGAACATGGCCGTGAGCACGATTGCCGTCGTGTCCGAGCCGGCAATGATCATGGACTCTGCCTCGCCCCACAGCTCCTCCATAGGGAATCCTCTCCCCGTCACTGGGTCCTGCGCGTGGAACAGGTAGTGGAAGAAGTCCTTCCGCACTTCATAGTCCGGGTCGCTTGCCAATCGCCTCTGCGCCTCCTGTTCCGCCTTTGTGCGGTCCGACAGGCACTTGGTCACGAAGTCGCCCCACCTCTTCACAGGCGGAGGCGTCGCGACGGCGAGGAGCGAGTCCAGGCCTCTTGGCTTAAGCCAGACCCATAGTGCGGTAAAGGGTGCGAAGGCAATCTAGGGGGTGGTCAGCACTATGACATCAACCCGTGGAGATCTGCAAGACCACAACGTACCGGATTCAGCAGCGTCAGCATGTCCGCCATCAGGTCCGGTGCCTCCTTCATAGGCCCCTCCGGCTCCTTCATTCCGAACGACTTGCCGAAGCACAGGTCGCCAAGGATATCAAAGACGAGGTAGTTGACCCAATTGGTCATGTTACACGAGCCTGACCATTCCCCGCCCGCGCTGACCTCCTGGTCGAGCAGCTCACACCACCTATCCGCATTGGAGAGGACAAACGGCTCCGCGGAGCGCAGCGCCTTTGAGGAGAAGGCATGGTTGAGCACGCGCCGCTTGTGACTGTGGACGGCGACGTCGACGCTGTTCCACGTCGTGACGGCCTTGGCGTGTCGAGGCCAAACCTGGTAGTACAGGCCCTTCTTCACATTCCCCTTGTGGCTAAAGATCTGGGCGAATGCCGAGGGGGTGTTGACGAGGATGCTGTCCGGCCGGTATCGAAATGTCGGGCCTGGAAGTTCCCGTTTAGCCGTCATGTCCTTGAGTAGATGGAAAGGCGGGGTCCAGGTGGCACTTACCGTACTCCTCCTGTAGCCTCCAAAGCCAAATGTGACGATCTTGTCTGAGTGTGTGCCAGTATGAAGGAAATGATGTGATGCGGGCCCAAAATGGGCCGGGGTATCTTGAGAGCGGGTGGAAATGAAGTCGATAGACGACGATCGCGAGGACGCCGACGGACGCGAAAAGAACAAGCAAGGGAAAGACGTCGGCAGCGTCCAATTCGAGGTGGGACTCTAAAGGAAACATCATGATGATCTTGGTCTTTCGTTACTAGAAAACAAATGAGAGAAAGATACGACGCTAGGGTGCTGGGAAATTCCAGAACGTGCAGAAGAGATGGGACGGGACCAAAGAATGGCACGGGTAAACGGTAAAGAAAAGAGAGATATGACGCTGCTACCAAGGAAGGACTCGCTGCAATGCTGCCCGATAAGACAAAAGCAGTTATTTCAAATTTGCTGGCCGCATTGCTGACGTCTGACGGTCCCCTGCGAGAGTGCAACCACCGGGAGATACGCTTTTTTGATGTCCTTGCAACGGTCGACAACTCGAGAGCGCGACGCGAAGTCCGAACCGGTTCCTTGCGCCCGGAACAGTCATCCTGACGCCCCCCAGGTCCCTTATTATTATTATGAGGGAGACAGGAGGGAGCAGCTGCCAACTTCCATGGGCGACATTGTCAGGGTGGGTCAGGCCCGGTGTCTCGTCCTGCTCGTGATGGCCTCGCCGGGGGTGTGTTCGATGGCGCCGCGACGAGGCCCATGCCCAGTCGCGCACGGAGCCTCGAAGAAATTGATCCTCGGCCAGCCGCATGGTACGGATTGGTCCGGGGCGCACCCGGCACTTGTCCCATGTGCGCATGGAGATCCAGGCACGGGCAAAATGGATCGCCAACGGGGAGACCGGTGCGCACCGCCACAGGGATGTCTATTCGGGGAGTTAACTGGCCTTGCTGGGTTAAATGATAATCTAGATGTTGAAGATTACAACACGTGCGAGACCCCGGTATATATCATATCATATCGTCGGATATATTACCCAGGGTCGCTGTGGTAGGGGGGCTGGAGGCCGCACAGTGGGGCCAGCCAGCTTAAGCGGTAAGGAATCCTGTAACATCAGGATCCACCCGCTGCGACGGGAGATTTAGTTGATCTCGGGATATAGGGCGGCATGTCTGCATGTTTACACGGTCACAGGACGTTTGGGGCCCTTCGCTTACATGCACAAGATTAGAAAACGTGAATACCCACAGCTATGGAACCTCCTTTTCCAGAACCAAATTGGCGTCGAAGTCTATGTCCACGACGCCTCAGTCATGAACGTGGAGCTCGAGCCCACAGAGCCCAGTATTTACGGATCCAATCGCCTTCAACACGTTACTCTTGACACTTACTGTGGTTCTGTGGGTGGGTGGGGGTCCGTGCGCATTGTTTACAATCCTTCCAGGCTTTCTCGTGTTGTGCTCGTGTGCTCCTTCGAGGTTTCTCTCACCGCAACATGCCTTAGCCGCGGACCGTATAACGCGCCCGAATCCGCAACTTTGCCCTTGCGAGGCCTCACTACGTTCAATGTACGTAGCATTTCTATCTTGTGACTCGTCTCGAAGTTTTCGGATCTCGGCACAGTCGGCCTTTTGATGGTAACGCCCACGTGCTCATCTGGCACGTGCTCAGGTGGCTTGCATAATGATTTCGGTGGCGACCGCATCCGATTCAATAGTTCACAGCATAAGCGGCAGATACATGCAAGGATACATCGAGTCCTTGTCATGAAGTGTCGTCTTCCACAATCTTTAACAATCTTCAAACTCTGCACTCATTAGTGGACGACAAGTGCAGGCCAGCAACTTCCTTCTAATCAGTCAGATTTTGTGAAAATAAGGATTGCCTGCGAACCAGATCCCCCAATTCGTGATTAATAGACATCTGTTCCTATGATGGGACGCGTATAGCCAACAAAACAGACTCAACTTTCTCTATATTGCCATTCATAACTTACCGTGGGAAGGGAGTGGCCCCTGAATGGCGAGTTCAAGCATGCGTGGAAGGCGTCTCGGGGCCTATAATTGAACAGTGAGGCCAATACTACGGCATGGGCCCCTTGCAGTCAGCAAGGTATGTTCACCACACCTGTAGAATGCTGGAAAGCTGCTTCCTTTTATTGCAGACCCAAAGTAGACTAGATGAGCAGCAGCTTGCTTGATGGGAGCTGCTAATGACCGGCTTGGGTGTAAGTGGTTTCGTTTTTAATCCGTATACGTGCTCTTTTGAAGCCGTGGGCGGTCCCTTCATACAGTAGTAAACGCTCAAAGCGGCCTAAGTTTGTTGAGGTCTAACGATTCAAGAGCCAAAAGATATTCTTGATGAAAGGGAGAACTGCGAGAGAACAGTGTACCGGGCAGCACCGGCGTTCCATTATCAATCTGAACACATTCGTATGTAGACGGATGAGGATATATTACGTTGTAATAGGCGCATGGTAGTCATATGCACGATACCAACCAACACCTGCATCAATGTACATCCACTCAATCGACAGGGGTATGCTCAACGTTCGTGTCCAGGTCCGCGGAAATTAGTCCAATACGTGGAGACCAAGGGAAGAATCTAGATAGGCTCCTCACGACCAACGCTTCTTTCAGGAATCACGCCCGCAATCACATACAACTAGGCTCGGGTTCAAGCTGTCGCCAAATCTGAGCTTCGAGATTTTCACTACGTTTGGAAGTCTAGTGGTTTAAAAATAGCTTCGCGCTCGAGCTTGATGCTGCATCGGTGCGTGCTTGTTGCGCTGGAAGAGGCTTTTGATGAAGCTGTATTAAGCTTTTGATTCAAGGCTTGACTTGAGCTTGAAACCCGTACTTGCGAATTTTGTTTCTGCATACAGCGTGGTCCCAATACAGATTTTGACTGCTCCCTAAACGGAACGAGATCAAGCTGGACCTCCGCTGCACCATCTTGCTATGGCGACATATCCACTGAGCTGGACTGGACACCATACATCGTACCGTGCACCGTCCCGCAATCGAGACCCCGGAGAAGTTTCATTCGCCCTCATCGCTTATGTGGGCTGCCACGTGCGCTGGCTTCCATGGGACTGTTCCAATCAACCAGAGTGATCTGGCAGTGCAGTCCTGATCAGGAGTTGCTTCTGATATGTGGTCGTATGTTTGTGTGGTTTGTGTCTTGCAGGGGCCATGTTTCAAACAGGGTACTGGCTCAGGTGCTACGGTCGCACACTGACTGCATGTGTAATGTCGATTATGCTTGTGGGCTCTGCGGAACTTCTCCCAAGGTTCTAAAGTTCGGTTAGCTGCGGCGCGCCGGCACGCTGATACGACCCCGATTCAACCCGCCGGCATTGGTTACAATTTTCGGCGTGGGATACACCGTCGTTCTCACCATCAAAATGCTGTTGGAATAAGCTCGCACGGGCTCCGGGTGTGAGTCAACCTCTCAACCTGCCCGCCGAAGTGACTGCACATGTGTAAAAGTGGGCGCGTCATTGTCCAAAACCCAACTGTAACTTGCTTTGAACGGGATCCTCCTGCCCAAAGAAGCATGCAACATGGCCTAGCGACCAATGGAACCCCATCCTGGGTGCTACTAGCGGGTCAGGCAGCATCAATGCCTACTTGCGTCGCGCGGCTTCAGGACTTGAGCTCCTCAACTGCGTCACGACTCCTAACCTCCTCCCGTCTTGGGCTAAGCCATACGTGCAGAACGTGCACTAAGCACTCAGCCGTGGGGCGTCGTCTTACTCAAGGTCGATCTCAAAGGTAAGCATGCAGAACATGAGGGGGACGGATCTGCAATCTCACCCGGGCAAAATGCGGCGACCCGCCAGCCGGCGTGAGGAGAAATGCTGCCGTCGCGCAACCGATCCCTGCCCGCATGCACATCTGTGGTTTCATGCGGAGGGCTCGGAATCAGCACGGGACGTTATGGTTCCCTGCGCCGAGCTTTGGGTTCGTCTGTAGTATTTGATTTCAATCGCGCCCGCCCCTGTCATTACGTAGACTGTATCAGGACGTGGCTCATGTTTCTCTGGATTATTATCAACGTCTACCCAACCTGAAGGAGAAGCATCGCCCAACAGTCAGCCAAATCTCCAACAGCCGGATCACCTTCTGGAGGCCGGCATTTACGAGCTTTAGGCGACACTGTACGTCTGCAGGCACGAGCAGTGGGAGCTGTAGAGATATCGATACCCCACGCACGCCACTAAATCTGCAAGAGCCCTGCCAAGATGAAGCTTGGCTCTGCCATCGCGGCTTGTCTCTTTGCCCCCTCGGCACTAGCCGCCACCTCCTTCGAAACATTCAACCCTCTCCTCAGGTACAAGCCACACGCCCAGAAACGGTCGTCTGAGGCACCGCCTGTGGTGAGGCGGCAGACTCCCACATCGCCTTTCCTCAATGCCAACACCACAAGTGAGTACCGTCGCCAAGATCTGCACGTGAACCAACACCGGATCACTTCATAAGCAGGCCTTCATGCCAATGTCTCGATCCCATCCCTAACCTCATGGCTGCTTTCTCGCACCGATGCTAACCACACACGCAGAATTCGTCGTCGACGGTGCTGGCATTCCAGATGTCGACTTTGACGTGGGCGAGTCCTACGCCGGCCAGCTGCCCGTAGGCAATGTGGGGAACAGCACCGACGGCCAGATGTTCTTCTGGTTCTTCCCTACAGCCGCAGCGGACCAGCCAAAGGAGATCATAATCTGGCTCAACGGCGGCCCCGGGTGTTCGTCCCTGAGCGGCATGATCCAGGAGAACGGACCCTTCCAGTGGCAGAGCGGCACGTTCAAGCCAAACGCCAACCCGTGGTCGTGGCACCAGCTCACCAACGTCGTGTGGGTCGAGCAGCCCATCGGCACTGGCTTCTCGACGGGCACGGTTACGGCTACGAACGAGGATGATGTTGCGCAGCAGTTCATGGGGTTCTGGAAGAACTTTGTGGATGCCTTCGGCCTGCAGGGCTACAAGATTTATGTCACTGGCGAGTCGTGAGTTTCCCTGCATTGTTCCCACTCGGATGAATCTTTGAACGGCTGTCGTCAAGCGCGCAAATTCACATGTTCTGACTGTTCATAGATATGCCGGAGCATATTGCCCGTTCATCAGCAGCAACATGCTTGACGCAAATGATACGACCTACTTCAACGTCAATGGGATGCTAATATATGACCCAGTAATATCTGGTGGATCTGCTGGCATTGCACCCACGAACTACTTCGTTGACTACTGGAGAAACGTAAGTTGCCAGATGCCTTTTCTCGCAACATGAACCATGCTGGTCGGGGTGTCTTTCCCTTGCGGCTTGCGGGTCCATCGTGCTGTGCCCACCTCCAGAGACATAATTCGTCTCCAAATCCAACTAGAGGCTGCTGGTACCCCATGTACTCGCTAACAAATTTTAATCTTCAGGTGATGCCGTTCAACGACTCCACTGCCACCGCCATCGCGAATGCGTCCAAAACTTGTGGTTTCGACGATTACACTGACAAGTATCTGACATTCCCCCCGTCAGGACAACAGCCCGATGTCTGTGATCAGCCGGGAATAGACGCAACCTGCACCAACTACAAAGAGGGTTGTGATGTCTTCGACACCGCATTCAGTGCTATTTTTGAGATCAACCCAGGCTTCAACATTTGTAGGTGAAATTTGCTTGCACTGAAGAGGCCTCGGTCAGAGACCCAAGGAGCATGTTCTGCAGCTATTATACCTTCTCTCGGCTTGACGACTATCAAACTGACGCGTCCAACAGACCAAGTCGGCCAAATCCTGCCCGTCCCAGACGACGTCCTGGGCTTCCCCACCTCCCTACAATACGTAGCCCCAGGCCGCCAGATCTACTTCAACCGCACAGACGTCAAGGCGGCGATCCACGCGCCGCCCGACGTCAACTGGGCCATCTGCGCGGAGCAGTCCGTCTTCGCGGGCGGCGACAGCTCGGACCCGTCGTCGTACCGGTAAGCTCATTCTTCTCCTGCTACAGATCCCCGATCTTTGTACTTTGGAATGTTCCGGAATGTATCACTTCAGGATCCGTAGCAGGTGACTAACAGGTATGAAGAGCCATCCCCAACGTCATCGACCGCACCAAGAACGTCCAGATCGCCCACGGCACCATGGACATGGTCCTCCTCGCCAACGGCACGCTGCTCGGCATCCAGAACATGACGTGGGGCGGGCAGATGGGCTTCCAGTCGGAGCCGCGCGAGCCCCTGTTCGCGCCGCACCACCCCAACCCGGACGTCGCGGGCTCGTCCGGGCAGGGCGTCCTGGGGACGTGGCATAGCGAGAGGGGGCTCACGTGGGCGCTCGTCGACCTCACGGGCCACATGGTCCCGACGTGGCAGGCGGGCGTGGCGTTCCGCCAGGTCGAGGTGCTGCTGGGCCGCGTGGAGAACTTGGGCAGCACGGCGGCGTTTCCGATGTACGCGAATGCCACGCAGCCGGATGCGTCGCAGCTTGGGTTTGGCACGGCGTGGTACGGGTTTGGAGACGCCTCTAGCGGGCTTGGTGAGCAAGCGAGGGCGACAGCTGGGCAAAGTAAGTATAGTTTCGTTTCCCTGGCGGTCTATTCCGCTATGAAGCGGTGACGGTGCTACGGCTCTGATGGCATGCTGACAATGTTTTCGCTTTTCCAGCTTCCGGTGCGATGAGATCGACAAGTTTTGGAGCAGTATATACGGTGGCCGGGCTCATCCTGAGTTTCTACCTAGCCTGTGGAATATAGATTGGGTAGGCCGGTATCTAGATTCAGGTATGACATGCATCGGGATTTACAACAGAAGTAATATTTAACAATGTGGAGGCTTATAAAGAGTGTCATACTCTGACTTGATCTGGCTGTTAAATTGAGAGCCCTCTAACAAATAGCCGTGCACCTGTTACCCTCACGAGCAGCTTCCGTTTGACTTCTTAATGCAGACACCACCACAGTCATATCCGCCGTAACCTGGATCACAGTCGTCCCCTGGGTCGTCGACGCAGTATTCATCCTCCGTCTCGCAGGAGAAACCCGCAAGGCCGCCACAGAAACTAATAGCAGACACGAATTAGTCAGCCAGTGCCTCATTGAAAAGTGGCCTCGAAGGGGAGTATTTACCCGTTGGGAATTGCGCAGCGGGGCTTAGGGTCAGCGATGCAGATGGCGCTGGACGGGCAGGGGAGGCGGCAGACGGGTCTGGGAGGGATGGGGAGTCGGATTGCGCTCGCCAGGGAGGCGATAAGGGTGACATATGCAGTTGTGCCGAGAATCTTCATTTTGTTAAAGGTTATGACCTGTATATGTCTAGTTGTTCAGATGATCACCCGGTAGTTTGGGAGCGAACTTGTCACCGTGTGGCTCCTGAACCAGGCTCAACAGAATATATACAACCAGAGACCACGTATATACGTGTACGTGTATATGCGTCCCTCATGTACGCCTATTAAGCATTCATCCGGAAGTCCACGCCAGTGGCTGCTTCCCATGTCTGGGAGCCGGCCGGCTTCCCTCCTTCGGATACAACACAAATATGGGTAGCGAGGTGAGACAAAGGACCTTTTAATGTAAACTTGTCTTGGCTCGTATAACACACATATCAGATCTCGTGAACCTTGTTTCGGGCCTTCACCAAGCTGCAGCATCCGTCTCTTGATAGGTGCACCAATCTCACAGACACCTGACACCCCGGGATAGGGCTGGACACGGTAACTAAGGGCCTCCAGCCTCTTTGGACAATTGATCGTCCGTCGATCCCTTGCGGCTGAGAGCAGAGTCAAATCCGATTCAATTGTCACGAGGTCGTGTGTATCAGTCGCGAGAGGACGCTAATGTTCTTTGTCGTGGGCGACAAATGGATGCAGTTGTCCTTTCCAACCCATGCCCACTCGTTGCAGTTTGATGAGCCTGGGGAGGGGAAGGCAGGGCGGGGTCTTGGCCGAGTCCCGGCTAAGACCACTCATTGGAGGCAAGGGAGTAGGAACTATCTGCTCCGAATATTTATTGGACAAGGATGGTAAATCTTAGAGTACCTCGAACACCAGAAGAGGTCAAGTCCAAATAAGAGGCCCATCTTCTTCATGCTGGAACACCCTGTTCGTATTGGCAAACCGGAGGAGTTGTCGTCGGATAGGGACCGCTCTCTTCTCATGACAAGGGTTTTTTTGTATTTGGTAGCTCCAGTAGCTTCCCCCCTGGGCTGTGTCCTTTCAATTGACCGGGCTATTGCTTGAATTGTTCCACTGGACGGTTTCAGTGCGTGACGTCAAAACACCCGTTACGCCTGGTTCCACTGGTTCCATTGCGGTTAGGCTGCGTCCGTGAAATACTTGAGCATTGTCGAGTTTCTTACTCGATCAAGACCATTACTTTTCACCGGCCAAGTGCCTCATGCTGGGCCGATTGGTGCAAGACTACTTGAGTAGGTACTGGGAGCTTGCATGTCAACCCCTAGGCTCACGCGCGTGGCCTTTGCCAGCTTCTCCAGCTGGCGTGGGCTCTGGATATGAGTGCTCATAATGTCCTGGGTTGGCGAGATAGAGTGGTAGAGGAGGGCGGTGGACGATGACTTCCAAAGACTTATGTTCCGGCTCCTGCGGCTTTCCACCATCTCGGCCAGCAGCAGCACTGCCGCCGCCAGGACGACCGCGAACGGGAGTGTCAGCCACAGCCATTGGACGCGGACAAGCACCACCGAGCTTGCAGTAAGACCGTGCGCGTTTGCGCTATAGCTTGACCGGAGCTGGTTCGTCATACTGGTCGCCATCTTCTGCAGCACCTGCGATACATTTCTCCCTGGGCTCCAGACTCCGGGCGTGATGCCGGCGGAGTATAATGCAGGGTTTTCACCGACGGCCAGTTTGCCGCTGAAATGGTCGGATGGGAAGAAATACAGCAGGGCGCCGAGGTCCCATATTGAGACCTTGAACTCGGGCAGGCCTGTTGTGTTGAAGAGCACATAACTATGGCTACTCCAAGTTCCGACATCTATAAAGCTTCCCGGATCGAGAGGCGTCGTCTCGACATTGCCGAAATTAAAGTCGTTGCCCACGGAAGTTACGTTGGAATACGTGTAGGCGGCGAAGCTCAAGTCGCACTCCAGGGTTTCCTCGACGGTTGTGTCCAGCTTTATGTAGTCGCTGGGCTTCCTGAAGACGGCAAATCGCATAAAATTGGGCGAGACCGGCGAGGTTTCAAATGTGCTATTGGTTCCGAAGTAATAAGGGGTTGCGGCTTGAATGGCGAGGACAGTCGACCACGCAGTATCAGCTTCGCCCGTGGTGAAATTGACATTTCCCGGAGTTGTGTAATCGCAAATGCGTGTGCCATTTGGGAAATTGGTGCAATTTCTGGTGTCATAGGTAGCTTCGGTGACATTGGTGCAGTCCATGGTGAACCCGAGCGATGTAAAGGACTGATCCCAAGTGCAGTTCGATGTGCAGTTGAATAAGTCAGGTGTTTCGAGGTCGTAAAATGCCTTGAATACAGCCCCCTGCATGGACGTATCAACAGTATAAGCTTTCCACAGCGCGATGTTAGTGACCGTTGAAGCCGACCATCAAAAGACCAAGAGGAAGTATGAAAAGAAAGACGGACGATCAGGTTCCCATGAATTTCCGGAACCACCAGGGGCATTATCCAACAGTGACCGGGCACTTCCGTTGTAGCCATGAGCGAGGCCGAATGACGCCGTCCCGTCGTCGGTCCACACAGTCACAGAGTCTGTGCTGATAACCTGCTGTGCAAAGGTATCGATCCCTAACGCCACGATGGTGACAATAGCACCCAGGGTTCCCAGGCCCCATGTCACTGAGGCCAGCATCTGGACAGAGCCAAGTGGCCCCCGAGATGCTTCCTCTATGATATCGAGATCGGCCAGCCGCCTGCGTTTGGAGCGGAAGTATGCCCATTTCCATTGGCTTATGCATGCTGCCACTGAAAGCATCGCGGTCGACTTGGCCGCGGTGATCAGGGCGGCTATGGTCGCGTTCAGGCTAATCTAGAGGCTCGTGTGAGTTGTGAGGTGAGGATGGGCGGATAGCTTGGGGCTTGTGGTCCGGGAGGAAGCTTACAAAGAAGTTCCATTGATCTGTCGGCTTGTCCTGAACAATCTTGAGGATGATAATGACCGCCACGATGCATCCAAAACTGGCTATGATACTAACCAGTTCCTGCCACCACCAGAACGACGAGCAACGACTCCTTTGCGGAGCCGGCCGGTCTAGGGACATGTATTGCACCATGGGTACTGAATCTGCGCCCATTTTTGAATTGGAGAGACCGAAAGATCGAGTGGTGTCCTCGACAAATTTTGATTTCTTCTCTGATTACTTGAATGCATGTGTTCTGAAACGGCTGAAAGGGCCTCCTTGACATAAGTAAGCCACCATACAAAAATGTGGTTGCCTGGCCTGCAGGCGCCAAGGGGCAAGCTGAAGATCGTCGTTACACTGCTGGTGGCGGAGGTCATCCTGCGTGCATGGGTCTGTGACCCTGATGCTGGATCGGCTACTACCCTCATTGGGTAACTAAGACAGTGCCGCGGCTATTTTCTGAGACCAAGTAGTCCTAACCTCCGTAGCTATGATTGGAGATCTGTGAACACAGGGCCAGTCTTGAGGATGAAACACAACGTCCTGGCAAGTATAAAGAATGGTTAAACATTAGCTGATAAGAAAAATGGATAGACTGTGTTTGTTCATGTGGTAGGCGTCTGAAAAAGGTGGGCCGGACGTGAGCGGTGTTGCAATCGAGAGGTTTGGAGGAAACGGTGCTTAATTAGAACTTAGATAACGACGATGGCTGGGGAATGTTAATTACCAACCAAGCAACAAAACTTCACACACAAAGTGCAACGGTACGACTTCTTTCACAACCAAGACCTTGTCAAGCTAGGGCGATTCGGACGATTGTCTGATCCAAACACTTCACACAAAGGTGAAGTCTTTTCAGCTCTTGACAGTAAGGTTGTCTTGACCGGGGGTGAGGCATGTCTGACCTGATGCTGCTAATTGTCTACTCACAATTTCGAGAAGCTTACAAAGCACAACAGTGACCACGTCGTCGACCACACGAGTTGCCAACAAACGACAAACGGTAGAAACATCCGTCAACCGCCAAGCCCTGCGCCCATGGATCGGATTCGAGACCTCGACCCAAGCCCCAGGGCTGGTGGCCGCTCCCTCTCGCGTACCTCGACAGCATCATCAACGACTTTGAGGCTTACCACCCCGGCCTCATCTGAGAATAGCAGCACTATTCTAGGCAAGAGGGGACGGTCGCCAGCATCTACGTCAGCGTTTTCCACCTCCAACTCGTCTGAGACCGACGCCATGCCCACAGCACCTCCCGCGGGCCGACTAGCGGTTGGGAGCCTGAGCGCGACGAGCTGGCGACCGCAGTATCCTCGCATAGGGCAGTTCGCCATGACTCCATCTGAAGAAGTCGTTGCTGCCGGACCCGACGGTCTCGTTTATTTCATGCGAGTTCAGGACCACCCCTCCAAGCCCTGGTCCGAGCCCCGGCGTTTTCCGTCGACGAAAGCAAGACTGGATTCTTCGGCTGTGACTGGGCTGGCGCTGTACCAGGATGAGAAGGGTGCGTTGTATATCTACTGTGTCGCCAAAGGCAAACTGCACGCCTTCACTCGATCAAAGGACTCAGCCTCACCCTTTGTTGTGGACTCCTCCCCTCCATTCGCAGGCTCCAAGGTCAGCGGTACACCGGCTATCGCCAGTACCAGACCGCATGATCACCGGGACTGGTGCCTTATTGCCCCATGCCGATCTGGGGGTGTCCTGTACACTTCGACCCGTCAAGATTACTACTCCGTTTCTACGAAGCCAAATTGGCAAACAGACAACCAGGTCGCTGCACACTTGGGTATCATCTCTGCGGTCTCCGTTGCAGTCACGCACGCCCGGAAACCCACCGGCTGCAGCTTCAGCACTGAGGAAACCACAGAGATAGTGGCAGTGTGTATCGCCAGCGGCCGATTACACAGCATCGAGGGCCCATTCAAACAGACGGCAGCCGGATCGAAAGACAGCTGGAAGGGTGCGAAGTCCATCAGGATTCAGCATCCGGGAGAGGTGACTGGCAACCCCGTGCTCCTCAGCAGTGAGAAGTTTGGGACCAGTGGCTACAGATTGGACCTGTTGGTGCCGTCTGCGGAGGGCGGCATCTTTCACTTCATACGGACGGCGACGAGTCTTGATGAGTGGCACATGGTCGGACGCATCAGCTTTCCAACCGGCATCCCCATTGTGTCGAGCCTTGCCTTTGCGCGACTTGGAGACGAGACCTCTGCTCACCGGACCAGCTTCCGCGCTCACGTCCAGTGTGGTGGCCGACTCTACCTCATCAGATCCGTGGAGGGTCCTTCTCCGTGGGTTGGATCTTCACTGCACCTGATAGAGGGGCCAGGACCGTTCCTGTATTGATTGAGTACGTTGAAGCTACACTAATGCTACCCTGCATCCTGCTAACCATGCCCGTACCCAGTCATCAAGTACCTCTACGGGCAGATCTCGGGCTGCTTGCGCTTCGTATCGCATTTGGATGACCAAATATCAATAATCTACGCGAAATTGCACAGGTGAGGTGGCCCCAGCCGCGATGCAGCACAGCACTAACTTGTGTTAGGATTCTAGCACGGCCTGTTTGACTCCAGGATCCCAGTCTGGGAGATATCCCCTTTACGACCATATTGCTTTACGTCCCCGTTGATGGGTATACCAGGGAAACCAAGAGCATCCTGCTTTTCTATTACATAGACAGACATCACCGAGACACAGACCCGACTTGTCATCAGCCCTTTCTTCACGTTTGCTGGTGAGAGCAAGTATATTATAAGGTCCCTGGGCCATGAAATTCTGTGCTCGAGGTTGGGCCATGGAAAAAAAGGGGTTTGGAGAGGTGTGGATAGCGGCGATCGAGCCCTTTAGTAGGGAGGGACCTAAATAGGTACATTTTTCTGCATCATGAAGATGCTCTCGAGACCGTCGAATTGGTCCTGAACTATGAGGCTACCAAGGTGTGATGTCTCGAGGCTCATAATAAAATGGCCGCTCACGCTTGTATCCCAAAGCTGCATGTTGAAGCTAGGCCTTGCCCCTCAAGAGAGCTTCAGTCTTTTTTGTAACAGATGGATGCGAGTTTCATAAGCAGAAAAAGAACGTAGAAGATCATACAGAGTAACATATTGATTTGATTTCATGTTTGAATGATAAGAGAACCTTGTTCATTTACAACTGCTGGTATAGATTTAAGTCCACTGATGCCTCTTCTCACAGTGGACGACTACACCGCTTGCCCACCCCCCCCTGGCCCCCCGGGGCCGAAGCACCAATGCGGCAGGTGGGGATTTCTTATCGCGGTCTTATCGGAGCTCTCCCTAGCTTCCCTCCCCTCCGGCAACGACGGCCGCGCTCCAACTTCACCTGTTCTCACCTGCGTTTCTTATGAGCTGTTGCTTCCTATTGTTTTGATATCTGTTACTACACCCTCAGATCTGTGTTCGGAAACATCGCTATAGCTGTATTGTGTGTCGTGCAAGGCGTGAAGTAAATCGTCTCAGTAATACCGGAATCCCGGCGCCCCTCTATCGTGTATCCGTCATCCAGCAGCAGCAAACAGCATGTCAACTCTCCCGAAGAATGTCCACGTTTCAACCCATCCTTGCCTGAGGGCCAAGTTGAGCCAGCTTCGGTCAAGAAGCACGCCATCCAAGGACGTCAAGGCATTAGTCCACGACATCTCCCTTATCGTGGGCTGCGAAGCACTTGCATCAGCAATCACCACAACTCCCGGCCCAAAGGTTTGTCATGTCCATCATCCCAAGCCTTTCAGATGAGAATCAGCGAACTCACACGCATTGAAGGACCAAACTCCCCTCGGCTTCGAGTACGAAACAACAACAATCCAGCCCCAGACCCTCTCCATAGTGCCAATCCTGCGCTCCGGGCTGGGCATGGTCGACGCCGTGCAGACCCTCCTCCCGGACCCTGTCGCGGTGCACCACCTGGGCCTGTACCGCGAGCCCTCGACCCTCGAGCCTGTCGAGTACTACAACAACCTGCCCGAGCACATCACCTCCGGCGGCGGTGAGGCCCCCTCCAGCCTCGCTATCATCGTCGACCCCGTCATTGCCACCGGCGGCACCTGCGCCGCCGCCATCCAGACCCTGCGCGAGTGGGGCGCTCAGAGGATCATCGTCCTCAGCGTCCTGGGCGCGCAGTCCGGCCTCGAGAGGGCCGCGGGTGAGTGGGCCGAGGGCGTCGAGATCTACGTCGCTGGACTGGATGAGGAGTTGACTTCTGGAGGCATGCTAAAGCCTGGGCTGGGTGATGTTGGCGACCGTTTGTTCTTGACCATTGGAAAGTAGAAGAAGCTTTTAGGTTGGCAGCCCGGTCAAGACTCGTGTTGGGTTACAATCTGATGCTGTGAAGTGTCGAGATGTATACGTCCTGTGTGTGCTGCCGGTGAGGAGACGACATATCATCAAAAGCTGGTACTTGATAGAACCAATTATTAGAAATCCTTGCCCGATTATATGACTGTCGAGTCGGGCAGTCGTCTCCATACTGGTACTTCTCAAGAGGTTATCTGAATAGCTTTCGTACAAGCTGAGAATTACACTCTCCGATTGGGGAACCTCTGGCTCAGATAGGGAGCATCACAAGCTCAAGATTTACATTCGAGCCCCGAAATTCGAGTTGAATGACTCCGAATTAATTCTCAACCAAAGTGTAATTATACTAGTTTCACTGTGATTTCTCGTAACGGCCTCATCAGTGCCGACACGGTGTCTCCGGCGCCCAGTTGAAAGGCTGAGCCCATATGAGGATATACAAGCCACTTCGTGGGGTGAATACGTCGAAATTTTCATATTGCACCAACAGAGAAGGATGAGAATTGAGACAACTTTGAGTACCTGGGACTCGACCACTCACTCTTTTGAACTTGGGACCATAAAACGATAGGTACCTTTTCACTGCCCTTGTCATAAAATACTTGTATACTAAGCTGGCTCTCGCCAAGAATATGCAAGACATGTCCATTATATATCAGTGTAGCATCGTATGAGACAGGCGCATTTGAAAAGATGGCACGGATCTTCTTCGGCTTCCCTTCGATCTCGTCAAGAAAGTCGTCACATCTTTCTGCGGACCATTGCGTGATGTCGAGTTGAGGAAAGGCTTGCCAAAAAGCAGCCCTGCCTTGTATGTGGAAGCTCTGGCCGTCTTTCCAGAAAGCCTTTAATGATTGAAGACAGTCGTTGTTTCATCGGACCATTTCCCTTCACGATGATCTAGGTAGCATGGTTGCTCAACAAATGAAACGAGTGGTAGGCTATGGTCTACTGTATCTGCCAACCGTCCAATGCAGCCTTACCTTTGTCGGGGTTCTTTTCGATGCCAACGAGGTTGAGGCAGTGCTGAAACCGCAAGTCGGATCTTCCCAGTGAAGGGAGTTGTAGATGGGGCTGACGTTGATCAAGGAGAGTTTCGTAGTAGAATGGTGTACTCTTTAGATCGTAACTTGCATTGGATGTTAATAAGAGGTCCATCATAGACGGCGTCACTTGATTGTACGTCAGGATCCAGAGCAACTGATCGCTCCCACATGCGAGAGCACCATGCGACGAGATTGATTGTATAAAACTGCGCGCCATTGTCGATGTTCACCAGCATATTGATGTGACCATACAGGTTTCTCTCAAGAAGATTTACTGTGTCCTGACTCAGGTATTGTTACACCAGCCATTAAATAAACTCGGAGCCATGTGTAGAATTCGTTGACTCATCTCTAGAGTGCTCTATCAAAACCTAAGAAAAGTAACCTATGGTTCTTGGGAAGAATTGAATGCTTCCCCAATTTCTGGCAGCTCAGTCCTCGGCGACCTCACCCTCATGCACGCCCACAGAAGAGCCCAGAGCGCGATCTGCGCCACAGGCATAAGAATGTAGACGGCCATGACCCAGTTCAGCGTTCTATTCTGCTTCATGTAGGACATTAGGATAGAAGCAGCCGTCCGGCCTGATATTGCCAGAGCAACGGTCCCTATCGCTTCCAGCCACGTTGATGCTTGGCGGACGACGACTGACCAAAGAACTTGATGCCATCGAACATTAGCCAGAATTATCAAATACTGAGGAGATGAACCTACGAGGTGGTACAAGCTCACTCGACCGCAACAAGATCTGGAAGATGGTTCCTGTGTATTGACCCAGCAATGCATATATTGGTAGGATACTTGGAGCCATTGCGAACACAACCAGCATATAGACTGGCGAATTTAGTACGATTTGCAATATCCATGACGTTGTTTAAAGGAGACGGATTACTTACAGGAAGTTGGGGGAAACCTGCTGGAAACAAGCCCAACAAGGACTGCAAGCAGAAGCAAGATAAGTGTGTTACGAATGATCTCTAGATCTGTATCTAAGAGCCTGTAAGTCGTGGACAAGAATACCGTCGATATGGTGTGTAACAGAGATACGAGTAAAACCACCAATGGCTTCGCACATCTGAGAGAAAACGACTGCTACAAAGTCAGTAATAAGCTCAACACGCAGCTGTGGTACCGTGGCCTACCCGTTGTCGGCTCCACATAAACCCGCCAGTTTTGGCGAGGAGCTTTCGAGCAGCTGCCATTTGGGAGTACATGACCTTCTGTTCTGCAGAGAGCCACGAGACTTCCCTGGGCGAACCAAGCAGGTCGTATTTCCCGGATGTCTGTATGAGAAAGACTAGGATCAGGCTGACAGTGAGGCGAGCCAATAAATAAAGTTCTGCTCGTAACGCAGCTAGCAGTTGAAAGCAGTGCGATGAAATGATACTCCACAGCAGAATTCGAAGCGCCGCTTGCTCGATTGGATACCAGAATAACGTGTGAGCTACCAAGGTCAAATCCAAGAGGCCACCTACGAGTCCATGGAGCAAATAATATAGCAGGGTGGATAGAACCCCACCTTCGACTGCCGTTGTGAAATTTACGAGTAACGGCATTGATTCTGCGGGAGAGTCATCGATTAGCAAAATAGGGTCAAAACGTGACTGGGAATTTGGAGGCTTTCTCCTCATGTGGACTGATGTGATTGTCTTGTTCCAGAAGCGAATAAAGAGGGAAAGGAGAGACCAGTAGAGTCCACAAGTAGATGCCAGACGAGAAGTAAATTGACAATACTCACGTCTCACAACGAGGACAGACGGTAAAACCTGGCTGAGCGGTAGACGCGATATGATTCCGACACCTAGTATTTGAGAGATGACCCTAGTGAAGCTCTGGAGACGAGAGTCGCGATCAGAACGGATGGGAGAAACAAAAGGCTCTGGCAAGTTGACGGTAAACTATTCGAAGTTAGCATAATCCTTGGTTGTGGTTGATGTACTGCAGAATGAATACGCACGATACAAAGTGCAAAGAACAAAAGCTCTCGTTTCAAAATACGCAAGTCGCGCTTAGAAACTGCTTCCCGAGCCGTTGCGACCACTGGACATTGTTGTTGCTCTGGCCCCACCGGCAAGCCATTGGTCTGCCTACTATCGGAACTTGTGTGTGATGCAAGTGAGAATCGAATCTTGTCAACTCTATGCATCTGTTCGAGCCCTTGACGATTGACTCTAAGGACTGTCTGGCGATGGAATGTCTGTGTCCTCCAATTATAAGAACAAAGAAGAGTCCGCTGCATGCCCGCCTCTTGACCGCAGATCAGCATGGCAGTCGGAGGCAGGCTGCTACGACAGTGCGTCACCGTCATCAGGTAGGTGTCGACGAGAGTAAAGATAAACTCATTATCTCCGGGGGGCAGTCGCAGTGAATTTGATTCCTGTGATTCATTCACGTCCCGGTAAGATAAAGGAGTCGCGTCGACGAGGTTACCATGGTTGTATCCCCAGAGATGCCTCTCAACCGTCCCAGTATCTACCTTTCCCTCAATTCCAATCAGGCGAGCCTTGAATGGTTGTTTATGTTCTCCCCGTGACATGATCAGTACCACAGGAGCCAAGATGGCCATGACTGCAATCAAGGAGAGACCACAGCCGAGAATGATCGAGGGCGCGTTGGTTGGTGCCGAGGCATTTATAAGGGAGAAGTAGACCGCGAGGGCAATGATAAAATATAAGAGAAAGCACGCAAGTGGTATCACTGAACACAGCGCAAAAGTCATCGAGATGTAGAACGTCAAGAGTTGGCCCGACTTCCGGTCGATAATGGGCTCCGGCTGGAGGTTATCCCATTGGATGGTGGCTCCGTACGCCCCATCTAAGAGCATCGTCTCCGGGTTCTGAACACCGTATACTTTGTTGTTCGGGTGAATATCGCTGAGCTTAACGCCCCAGCGGTCCTCGGTCTGGTACCATGGGGCGCCTGGCTCGGGCGCGAGGCAGATCAGGCGTTCCAGGAAGGCTCCGCTGTCGTTGGCGATGGAGAGCTTTGCAAAGGCTTGGAACCCGGTGTCGTTCTTGTTTACTCGCGGCCGGTGGCGATTTGGGAACAGACCCATGGTCGCGTAGGCGATGTCCCCCTGGCTGAACTGGTCTGTCTGCCGCCTGGAGAAGCAGTTGAGCGCTGCCTCGATGAGGTGCTGCGATGTGAGGATCGCCGATCCCTCGAAATGGTTAACGAGCTCTTTGACTGCTTCGGCATCGTCCCAAGCCCGCTCGGCGAAGTTTCGCTTCGCCATTGCCTTGGGCTCAGAAGGGTCCCCAACCACGTAAAGACGGATTCTATATTCCCCGGGGCAGAGTAACAGCTCTGGCAAGGTCCACAGGCGCGACCCCCACTGGCGTAGCCACGGGGTCACAGACTCGCGACTGTACGCGGGAGACCCTCCTCCGGCAAGGATCGATGCCACCTTGTCGTTCGCCGTGGGCCCGATGGCTATGATCATTGAGTGAGCGGCTCGAACAATGTCGCAGATGCGATAGACGTCCGAGCTGCTGCTGGTGGATCTAGCAATGCCATCGTCGTTCCGAACACACTCGAAATCGAGCCAGAATGCCCTTTTACCGACATTTTTGGCTGCGTCCATGCCCCATCGTGCTAACAGCTCCCTGTCCCTACGCGCCAGCTCCCTGTTCGCTTCTCGCGTAGCTTCATCAGTGTACGAGAATTTGGCAATTTCCTCTTCGGTTGCGACCCGGAACTGCATGCGCGTGTATGATACAAACACGAACTCAAGATCGGCGTCGTCTCCGTTCTGCTTGAGGTAGTCAGAAACTCTGACAGTCTCATAGGTGCCGGCGTCGAAGTCTTTGACAAAGCAGAGATATCTTGGCCTAAGTGAAGGAGGAGTGTCGTCTCCTGTTCTTGTAGAGTCTGATGATGCTCCACCTACCGCGGAAGATGTGGGCGACTCGGTCAGTTGGATGTTGTCCAGGTACTGCTGTCTGGGGCCAGTTTCACTGTCAGCCTCTAAAGGGGATGTAGATGAACGCAGGTCGGGTACCAGTCCAGTCTGGGCACTAAGGGGGCGCTTTGAGATCGCTTCTCCGCTTTGCTGCACATGTATTGTGTCGTATCTCGACATGGAGTCTCTTGCGCCGAGCTTCTGAGCACTGAGAGCCTCGAAATGAATATATCCGTGACAACCGGTCCAAAAAGTCTACCGCCATCCAGTGAGCCAATGTTTATAATGGTGTTTAGATGATATCATACCATGATGCACATAAAAGAGGCCACGCAACAAGCAGCCTTATCGCGGTAAATGCTAGAGTCTGGACATTCAAGCGGCATTGATGTGTGCCTGGCACAAATAAGGAAGATCCGACCCAATATGAGACCCGGAGAATCGGCGAAACTCTCATCATTATCTTCCCTATGCGAGTCCATTGTGGTGTCTCAGGCAGGAAATGTGGCTCATCGCCTGTCTGCAGCACCAGCGGGACTAGGCGACCGTCCGACGGTCGCAGCCACCACTCGTGCTGAGGGCTTGAGAAGGCAGACTCCATTTTGTTGTGAAGATGTGTTTGTCATAGGAATCCCGAGCCTGTCAGGAGAAAGGTGAGAAAAGGAAGAATGGAATTGAGGGAGCTATCTTATGGTCAGCACTTACACGTGCTTAAAGATCCTCGTTGCCGCGTCAGCTCGCTCACATTTATACATTTTCTACATATTGCCCAGCCTGCTGCTGCGCCACCGCAACTTCAAGTTTGGGGGTTCTGCAGCTGCACTGGCAGAGGCTCGGGCCCGATTGATCTCTTGCATGTCGCCCCCAATGGAGTGCCTCGTGTGTTAACACTTACGATCCTATTTCAGTAAAGAGGTCGCTGTTAATGGGGTCAAATTATACCCTAGGGTAGGACGATTTGCAGTGTGAGCATATCTATTTCCTGCAAACTCAACGTAATTTGAGGATTCTCCCTTGCAACTGACGACGAAGATTCCAATATTCGCTGTGCTCGAAACCCACGGCTGTTTCCCCAAAAGTATTCCAGGACCGTCGGAAGCGCATCACATAGAGATTATCGCGCAAGGAACAATGCTGGCTAAGAGAGCTCCGCTACTGGGAATCTATCTCAAAACCGCAAGCGAAGTATCCATTCACGGAGGTCTGGGGACAGATAAGGGTTATGTGAACAAACAGGCAAAAGCTTTTCATTGTTTCCTTGCAACGTCCAACGGAATATTAGGTAGAGAGTGGCGAGCGCGCGATTGAAAATTCAAGGCTGAGACATTTGAGAAAACGAGAAGCTTCTTTCCCCATCCACTCCATTACACTCGAGCACGTCGTTCTCAGGAAAAGAAAAGAAAGGGGAAAAAGACTGGTTTGCCCAAGCCGGGTATCAACGTATGAAAAATCCATGACGTCCGGGTATAAGAAGAAAAGAAAAACAGAACCAAGCGTGACGCGTCTTTTAAGGATTATTCAACAAAAGGAGAACCGTCATTATTCTACCGGCGCTCACAACACGAAGCTCGAATGACCCTATTGTGATACTCCGTGAATCCACGCCTTCGGCCACGATGGTGGTTTTATCATCGTCAACCTGAACGCTCCCCTGCCCGCATGACATTTCACCACTTACGACACAGTGGTGGTCGTGGTAGATGGGTTGAACTGGTTATGAGCAGCGGCGTTCAAATCAGTCTTAATGTTGCCGCTGTTGGCGAGTGTCGTACTGCCATTGGTGTTGGGACCGTTAGTGGCAGCAGCGGTGGTGTGAGGCTTCCTGGCAACCTTGGGGGCAGCTGGGATGTCGGTGCTCGCTGTTCATCTGTTAGTATCTTGCTGGACTTGGACTAGGACATGCAAAATGGCTGTGTCATCCACTCGAGTGGCTTTGCCCCATGGACAGAGGGACCGCCAAAGGCAGAGTGAACGAGACGGAATGCGAACGATGGGTCAGTGGGTCACTTACTCTTGGCAGATCCGATGGAGAAGACGGGTGACTCCCACTTCTCACCCTTACGGGCAAGCTCCTTATACTCGGTAGCCTTGGAGCTGATACCGCCGGGTAGCTTGATATCCTTGAAGATGCTGTCCTCCTGGGTAATGGCATAGTTGACCTTCTTGTCGGCCACGGCAGCCTCGGCCTTCTTCTTTCCCTGGAGGAGCTGCTTCTGGAAGGCGTCGACGTAGCGCTTGTAAATGTTGGGCGCACTCTGAGGATCCTCGCGAGCCTCCTCCAAGGCGCGGTCGGCCTCAACCTGGACCTGCTTCAGGAAAGCGTCTGCCTGGTTGAAGTTGTCCTTGATCGCCTTCTCAGCAGCCTTCTGGATGGCAGGCCGCATGGCCTTCAACGCAATCGGCTTGGCGACGGCGAACAACAACTTATGCTTGGACTTCTTCACCTTAAGCTTCATGTTGCCAATGTTCACGTCAACCTTGTCGACCTTGAAGAAGTTCTGACTATCCTTCTTATCCGCGGAAGACATCTTCAGCGTGAAACCGAAGCCATCGCCGGGGAGGATAATGTCCATCACACCTGTATCGGTGATGGAGGGGAATCCCTGCTTCTTCTTGACGTAGAAGCTGACGTCCCGAAGGTCCATCTGGACGCCAGAAACCTTGATCTCGAATGCGTGCTGGTGCTTGCTGGTTACCTTCTTGCGTCCCCACCGCAAGTGGTTTTCGCTGTTGATCTCCAATAGGTTGGGCGTGAAGTTGTCGCTCTCGAGGACGAGATTCTCAATGACAGCGTCGACCTGTGGATCAGAGTACTCGATACGAGGGACGGGGATATAGGCCACATTCTCAAAGACAGCGGGCAGGATGACCTCCGTGAGATCCTTGACCAAGTGAGGCTTGAAGGTTGGCTTGCCATTTTCGTCGTTGCCGAGATCAGTAAAAAGCTTGTTGATAGTGGCGGCGAATTGCTTGTTCTGAACATCCTCGTCAAATTGACCGGCGAGGAACTTGATCTCGTCTATGACGCGATCAGTGTGCGTCTTGTACTTCTGGCGAAGCAGGTAGTCGCCATGGTCGTACAGCTGGTTCCACTCCTGAGTAGAGGCTTCTTCCAGGATGTAGCCCTGCTCTTGCAGAGATCGGCGAATGTACTTGTCCATGGATTTGAACCAGTTTTTCAGCTCTGGGTCCTTTTGCGCGTCCTCGTAGATCTGGTTCACGGCCGACCACAAATCATCACTGGAAGTGCCGTTGGCAAACCTCTCGATCAGTGTCTTGAGGTCAGCCTCAGCCTGAGCAAGGGACGAGCGAGCACCCTTCACGGTGCCGGTGCCACCCTGAGCCAGGGTGTTCGCATGTCCGCCATACTGCTCCGCCAGATCCAGCAGGGTCGTGATTGCCTCCTGGTAGTCAGGGTGTTGCTGGCATTCAAGAATCATCTTCTTCAGTCGCCAGATAGTCTGCTCGCGACGCTCCTGGGGGACTTTCTTCTTGAGGTAATCCAGAGTCTTGGCGCGGTACTCTGCAGCCCGCTTGTTGGCAGCCTCTTTCGCCTCGGCAGCCTCTTGCTCGGACACTCCAGTCTTCTCCTGCGCACTTTGCTTCGCGGCGTCAATGCCTGCTGATACATTCACCCCACTGTCGGTGCTCTGATTCTGGGCGGCGGTAGCTGCGTTCTCAGTTACCTGCTGTGCGTCCTGCTGGGGGTCGTTACCCTTGTAGTTCTTCTGGAGTTGGCTCTTAATGTTCTGCTTCGAGAAATCGGGCGCATCATGCCAGGTGTTGTCGTCGGCGGGCCGATCGATTTGATTCAGACGATCCTCGGATGGTCTGACCTTACCAGCGGCATTAGTGGCGGCATCACCGGCAATGTCGCGCAACAGGACGCTGGCGTCGTTCACTGTTGAATTGTTAGTGATGGTCTATTCAGGGAAGTGTTTTCGCAATTGAGCACATACGGAGTTTCCGGAACTGGCCGTTGGTAATGATCAAGGTTCCCAAAGTGCGCAACCCCTGCAGTGCCTTGTCGCCATGCTGCTGGGCGGTCTCCTTGTTTACTGGTGCATTGGGTGTGCCGACAGCCTTGGGATCGAACTGTGTAGTCTGAAAGATGAAGTCTTGGAGCAAGTTGCCCTCATTCTTGGACAGCAGGAGGTTCTTGGCCTGGGTGACAACTTCGCGGAAGTCTTTTACGAGAGCCTTGCCCTCGGGGGAGAGCTTGTCTGCGGGACTGGCGAGGGCCTTAGAGGCCAGGAAGCTGTTGAGAGCAACATCGATTTGGTCATTCTGGCGCGGTTTGGGTCAGAAACAATCAATTGGTCTCGGTACATGAGCTGCAACATACCGATGGAACCTTGCCGTTCTGGAATGCGGTTGCGATGCCGTAGATCTGGAGCTTCCTGTTCACGTCGGCCTCCTTGAGCTTCGTGTCGACAGGTTTGTTGACGTTGGCCATGATTACTTGTTTAGCTGGTGTTGGAATTACTACTGTGATAGTAGAGAGTTGATTAATGGGAGATAGAGTGCAAATTGCAGGAAAACTGCCTGGGTATCAAAAAAGGGGCGTTGGGGTGGGGGTATCACGTCGTTGGGAGGGGGGTGTGTTTGTTGATGGACAAGCGTCAACAAGAGATGGCAGAGGGAGGAAGAAGAAGATGGCGAGACAAAGGTGGGCGGGCGGATGGTCAAAGTTGGTTTAATAGAGCTTTGACTCGGCGCCAGTCACCCAAGATGCAAGCATGGGACAAAGTGGTTGGTCGTTGTGGTAGTCTACCTGCCTGGCAGCAGAAAGGTACCTCCCTACTGTGTGGTAGTGTGGTCCAGACGTGCGTGTGTGCGTTGCGACGGGGGTGGTACCTACGTTTGCTGCTGTGGTTGTGACGTGAACCAATACGTCATATGTATAGCAGCATCGACGTCAAAAAAAGTTGCGTGTCAAGGGGTAACTTGCTAAGGGAAGGGCGAGATCGGGGTGTGGAAATTGAACAATGCCAATGGACGATGTTGCAGGTCGAACTACCTCCCGTTGCAGCTAGTGGCGGTGCCGGGTTACCGACCTGGACGACCAGACAAGCAGAACTGGCAGAGCAACGTCGCCGTGCTCGCCGTGCTGGCTGCTCCCAGCCGCCCAAAAGACGGTCCAAGAAGAATGAGCACTCAACACGCGCAATGATCCGGGCCCAATCGAGAACCATGACGCTCGGTGTGTCTGCCGATCATGCCCGTCTGTGCGGCTCAGCCCCTAGGTACTAAACCGGAGTTGGACGCCTAGACGTGTCCCATGTGTGTTTTTGTCTGTCCTCGAATTTCCTTTCTACTTAGTATGTGTACGTGGCTGCATGTCGCGGAGGCCAGACGCGAGTGGCCCGGGTATCGACGAGACTGGCGAGGAAGGTCTGGCTCGTTGTCCCACAGTCACAGTCAAAGTTCTTGGAGGTAACGCAGAAGGTTGTCCGGTCAGTCCATCCAACCGCCAGCCTCCTTGTTCCGCATGGCGGGTGGCTGACCCACCGGCCAGCTTCCAGCTTCGAGTTTGAGGCCTGGGAGGTGTCTGGGAGGGATGATAGACGACAAGAAATTGAACAGAGATTGAGAGAGGCCTGATCAGTTCCGCGTCGCAGAAACAGACGAGTTTGAGATTCATCAGAGGAGGGGAGAAGCAGGGATGGGAAGCCGGGAACAGGGTTACACTCGTGTCTATTCTGCTATGGGGTACTGGTGCGGTAGCGTTGTTGCTGGGCGGCCAGGTGGGTCGCGTCGTTCGACATGAGCTCCTCCCCCGGAAGCTCCCTCTCTCGCTAACAGGCTCAGCCATGGCCCATGCCTTGCTTTGCCCTGCCATTGAACCACAACTCAAGATGAGACAGCTTGTCTACGCGCGAGCAAGCTTCACCAATGCCAGCTGCCACCTTGCATTGAATAGGAGGGGCCGTTGGGAGGCCTGTACGGCGCCGTACATACGCTACAGAATGGGCCTGTGACAGGCGGGCGTTTTTGAGTTGAGCTGAGATGTTGGAATCGGCGTGCCAAGACAATCATATGATCGAGACTGGCAGATTGTGCAGGCTGGACCTGGATCTGGACCTTGGGGGTAGCTGTCAAGGAGGCGTCGATGCATGACGTCAAGCCTATTTAATGTCAATTGACGGTCCATGTGTCCCGTCCAGGCCGTCCAGACCGTCGCGACGGCTTCAGCGCCAGCAGTTTCCAATGAGCCGGACCATTCTGTGCTGTGAAGGGCCTGGAAGACAGCGTGGCTTGGTGTCCATGATGCGGTCTGCACCTTGGCCATTGTATTCCAAATGGGGCGAATCTGGTCTATGTTTGTGGGATTGCTTCTTCCTTCCCTGCTCACCCCCCTTCTCTCTGCCTTGCCTCCCCACCTCCCGCCTGCCAACCTACCTGTACGTGCACGAAGCTTCCCAGTTCCACCCGTCAACGGCACGCGACCCCCTTTGCAGTGCCACCACAACGGGAAGCCGCAGATTAGTGTGACAGCCATTACAGGGTAATGATGCAACCAAAGCTCAACTCCCGGTGCTGTGATCGCCACAGGGGCCATCTTGCTCCTGCCTGTTCTCCTGCTTCCCTACCGTGCAGCCGTGCTTACTGTGCACCTTTCCAGTCCTCTGGCGTTCCTAGTCCATGTCCATAAAATTACAGTGCTAAGAGCTTTGCTACTTACAGGCGACAGACAGCTAGCATATTCTCCGAGGTGGAGAACTTGCTCCGGGCGGCTAATGCGTATCACTGTGGATAGCTGGGTAAATTTGGCGCCTCTACTGGGTCGATGTTCCAAAGTGAGTGCCAGGATGCTATTAGCTGTGAAGGGAAACCCGGTGAATGTCTAACCCGGTAGTCTGGTAATATGATTCAACACTGGGGCAGTTGGGCAATGGGGTTTGTGAGCTTTTGCATTATGTGGTTCATCAATTCACGATTAGATGGGGACGAAAGCAGGAAAACGCTGCCAGTCAGCTAGTCACTACTGCAACTGAGACTGACTCCCAAGTGATGCCGTGTTTGCATCTGCAGGCGTCACACAAGCAGACCTGCCATTTACCTAATATACATACACACTGTCTGTGGCCTGTTCACCCTCAACCTCATCGATAGCAAACCAAACCCTGTCTGTGAATACACGAGCTCATTCTTGAGTTAATGAGTTGATGCTTTCCTAGCGTCTCCCTGTTTGAGGTCACTGTTGGAGCTTCGGCTGGCCTGGGCCGCCCGCGCCCGCCTGAGCTGATGTAAGCTTCACATGATCTGGCGAGGTGGGCGCGACAAAGCACCAGGCAGCACTTCACTTCAAGGTATACGTCCGTCGCGCACCGCGCACCGCGTTTGCCCACAACCGTCCCGACCGCCACTATTGATTTGCCCATCCACTTGCCTCCAGAATGACCTGATCTCACCATCTCATCTGTATGCATCACGACCCTATTCTGTTTTGACTGCACAACAAGCCCGCCCACCATGAGCCAACACAACAACCAGGGCCCCTCGCCCAGCGAAGAGGAGGAGCGTATGTACGCCCACGGCCCCCAGACCCTCGATGAGATCAACAAGGAGTATCCAAACCGCCCTCGCAACCACTCCCTCACGCTAGGCTTTGGGGAGCTTGTCAAGGACTTCTTTTTGCCGTTAAAAGAGGGTCCCAAGAAATTCGCAGCACGCTACAAATCACACGAGAAATCGCCCAGAAAGCACAGAGAAGATGTCCTTAACGAGTTCTTCTCAAAGTGGCGAGAAGCCGTCGGCAACGATGTCTACCCGGTCATGCGCCTCATCTTGCCGGGTGTTGACAACGAGCGCCCCGTGTACGGGCTCAAGGAGCAGACCATCGCAAAGCGAATAATCAAGCTCGCTGGAATTACTCAAACCCATCCAGACGGCAAGAGCCTCCTGGACTGGAAGGTTCCGGGCAAAACTGCTGCGAGCCAGATGGCGGGCGACTTCGCTGGACGCTGCTTCAAGGTCATCAACGATCGCACCTTGGAGAAGAAGACAGAATACGGAAACATGCGCATAGCGGAGGTGAATGAGCTTCTTGACCAGCTGGCCGCCGCCAGTCGTGAAGCCGAGCAGATGCCAATCTTCGACGAGTTCTACCGCCGCATGTGCCCTATGGAAATGCAGTGGCTCATACGCATCATTCTGAGACAATCTATGAGGGTTGGCGCGACCGAGAGATCTGTATTGGCAGCATGGCACCCGGATGCTTACGGCTTATACAACACCCGCTCCAGTCTGCAGTACGTGTGTTGGCACCTCTGGGACCCGGAAATTCGTCTCGGCGAAGACGACCAGAAGCTTGTGATCATGCACAACTTCCAGCCGCAGCTGGCACCGACCGCTGGAACCGCCGACACATGGGATAAGGTTGTCCAGCAACTTCGCCTTCCGGAGGGGAGCTCGGAATTTTACATGGAGGAGAAGCTCGACGGCGAGCGAATGCAGATGCATATGCAGATGGTTGAGGGTGGCGCATACGAGTTCAAGTTCTGGTCTCGCAAGAGCAAGGATTACACATACCTATACGGAAGCTCTCTTGACGACAACGATTCTGCACTAACTCAATACCTGAGAGGTGCTTTTCATAGTCAGGTGACGAACTGCATCTTAGATGGCGAGATGATCGGATTCGATCCGAAGAAGGGCCAGATGGTTTCCTTTGGGACTCTCAAGACTGTCGCCATTCACGCGCAAGCAAACCGAAACGATGAAGAGAGCCCAAGGCCCCTGTTCCGGGTCTTCGATCTGGTGTACATGAACGACACAGACCTCACCGGACAACCACTTTGGAATCGCCGCAAGTCTCTTGAAATGATCGTCAAAGATGTCCCTGGGAGACTCGAAATTCACCCTCAACAGACCTGCTCGTCTCCGGCAGAAATCGAACCCTATCTTCGCAAGATTATTCAGAGCTCCTCCGAAGGTATCATGCTGAAGAACCCATCGTCGGCATATGTTCTGAACGATCGTCCTTGGGTTTGGATCAAAATCAAGCCGGACTACATGAAAGAGTTCGGTGAGACCCTGGATTGTGTAATTATTGGTGGCTACTATGGCACCGGCCGACGTGGTGGGACGATGTCCAGTTTTCTCTGTGGGCTGAGGGCAAGCAAGAAAGAGATCGACGACGGGACTGCCCACCCAGAGAAATTCTTCAGCTTCTTCAAGGTTGGAGGCGGAATCAAAGCGGAGGACTATGCGGAGATTCAACGTCTTCTCCCGGAAGAGAAGTGGCGTGACTGGAACCCCAAGCACGCCCGGCGATACATTGAGTTGGCGGGTGGGGAGAGATACCTTGAAAAGCCGGATCGATGGATACGACCAAGTGAATCCATCGTGATCGAGGTTAAAGCCGCCAGCGTTGAGGACTCAAACTCCTTCAGTGCCCGAAAGACCCTGCGTTTCCCCCGCTTTCGCAGTATACGGACAGACAAGAAGTGGTCTGACGCCCTCGACATCGACGAGTGGAATGAGATCCGGTACAAGATCAAAGAAGAGCAGAACCGGAAACAGGAAATGCAATTGGAGAATAAGAAGAAGAGAGGCGCTAAGAGGCACAAGTCCGGTCTCACAGTGGCTGGCAGCAACGATGCCGTGACTATCGAGAAGTCAAAGCTCTTCGAGGGAATGTTATTCTACGCCGAGGCCGGGTCCACAGACTTGGGCATGAAAGAAGTGGAGATTCAGAACATAGTGAAAGAGAATGGTGGCTCCATCGTCTCCAGCGCAGCCAGGGTGGCCGAGGGTAGCGCGATCGCACTTGCGGACAGAAAGAACAGATACATCGAGTCCCTATTGAAGATGGAGGGGGTATCCTTCGTCATCAGTCCCAAGTGGGTGCTCGACTGCATCAAACAGCAGTGTCTGCTCCCCTACGAGAACGAGCACCTGTTCTACGCCCCGGACGATATGCTCGCCCTCGCCGCGGAGAACACCGACCAGTACGGCGACAGCTACTGCCGGGACCTGGACGCCGACGAGATGGAGAAGCTATTCGCCCGCATGAGGGAGGACCGCATGTCAGACGACGGCCCCGCAGGCTTCGACAGGAACGCCTTCTACGACCAGCTCGAGGCCCACGGGCACGAGCTGCCGCGGTCGAGGGGCTACGTGTTCCGGCGCTGCCGCGTCTACCTCGCGCAGGTCGAGGGCCAGGAGAACCCGCTGACTACGGCGCGCCTCGAGGCCTGGGTGCGCTTCGGGTGCGGCGAGGTTGCGGACGACCTGGACGATGGCGTCGTCACGCACGTCGTCGTTGTGAGCTTGGGAGATGAGGCGGGCGCGAAGAAGGTTGCTGATGAGATCAACACTCGTGTCAGCAAGAGGGACGACCTCAAGCGCCCCTACGTGGTGACTGAGAAGTGGATGGAGAAGTGCTGGGAGGAGGAGACTCTTGTGGCGGAGGAGCCGTACTTTGTCCGATGAGGCGGAGCTCTCGGGCGTCTTTGAAAAGATTGAAAAATGGGAGGCTAGGTTGCTTGGGGAATTTGACTCGGAGTTGAGGAGGCACGGCACTTGATATCACCATGCAACGAGTGTCTACGATGTGGATGATTTCTTTTCTCCGGTTTTATTTGAGCTGAGATACCACTTGAGTCACTTTCTTTTGCCGCAATACTGAACGAGACCGTTCACTGACCTAATGGTTTCCGTCTTCTGACAGTGATATGTGATGCCCGAAGTATGTGATGTACCGTGTATGTTGAGGATTCTGACCCTCAAAACCACAGCCAGAAGACACACCCATGCTTGGCAAGGTTTTGCCCTCTCGTATAACACCGCACAACCAGACAGCGCTTTATAATCTAGAATGTACATAATCACGCCGATAGAGTAAATGGCCGCTATGCTCTTGTAGAATGTCCATGGACCCCGGACCGAGGCTTGTGCGTGACCGTCTTCTAGGTTGGTACATGTTTTCCGCGGGCGTGCTCCGCTTGACGAGATGGCTTGTATCATCATAGGGGAAGATATCAGAGGATGACGGGTAGAAGAAGCATTTTTAAGCCTTGTTGAAGCTTGGATTCTATTATTCTAAATTCATTCTACCCAGCGCCTGCATCAAATAGCGTCATATTGACAGTCTACTGGGCTGTCTGTCCTGTCTGATCCGTACCGGCTCCTAGCGGCGGCGCGGGCGTCATCACAGTGTCGTTGTCCACAGCAGCAGCAGTGGCAGCAGGGGTAGGTGTTTCTCCGGATGTCGTGGTCTGTTCAGGCACCAACGGAGCCGGTGCAACCGGCTTTGCGACATCAGGAGGCGCCGGCATGGCGGGTGGCACTCCCACCGGCGGGGGAGGTTGCTCAGCCCCAGCTCCGTCCGCAGGCGCTGGAACTGGAGCCGGCGCAGGCGCAGGCGCAGGCACCGAGCCGGAAGCGACAGGAGGCGGTTGCGCACCCGCAACACCCTGTGCCATAGGAGCCATCGGGGCAGAATTCGCCGCCTCGGTCGTCGTCGTCGGAACCGGCCCAGCTGCCTCGGTAGCCGGCGGTGCGGATGCCTCCAGCTTAGCCTTTTCCTCCGCGGCCAGCTTTTCTTCCTGTTCCTTGCGCTCCTCGGCCTCCTTCTTCTCCCTCTCCTTGCGCTCCAGCCTCTCTTTCCTCTCGTCCTCCGTCTCGGGTCGGGTGAACCGCGCGGGGACGCCCTGGGCGGCGTCGTCGCCGCGGCCTACCCACGTCCCCGTGAGCTGGCTGAACTTGAAGTCGCCTGCCATGAGCTTCTGGATCTCTTTGAACGCGTAGGTGTTGTAAAAGGGCAATCCTGTCTTCGGGTCCCTGTAGCGGGCCGGGTGGTTTGTGATGACACAGAGGGGAGCGTGAGGTGGCTCTGAGAGGTGATTGGTTAGCAAATATTATTGATGAAATCGATACATGCCATCGTCTTTAACTTACTCGCGAGCTTGGTCATCTTCCGACCGAACAGGATCTGTGTCTGGACATCGGGCTTCTTGATGGCTTCTTCGTCAAAGTCCTGGAGGATGATGCAGCTGCGGGTGACTTTGCCCTCCAAAGGTGGCTCAGGCTCTGGGGGCTCAGGTGGTGGAGGGGGCTTCTTAGGAGCTGCTAATTTGGCGGCCTTCTTCGCGCTGGCTTGTGCCTCCTTTTGCTGCTTCTTTGATAGCTTAACAGGGGTCGGGATCGGCGGAATTGGAGCCGGTGCAGGAGCTGAAGCCGGGGCCGGAGCCGTGGTCGGCATTATTGGCTGGAAGCTAGCCGTCGTGTGTATTGGTGACGGCTGCGGTGCTGGAGATTGTTGGTATGGGCTTGGGAAGGCGGCGAGTGAGTTGGGATTTTGGTTTGATAACGGGGCTGAGATGGGAGGAGTCGGAGCAGGTGATGACGGGTTCAGGGGCGAAGGTGAGTGGGAAGTGTTTGGAGCCGCCAGACCGGCGGGGCGAGGAGGATGTTGAGCTGAATATCCCAAGACTGGCATTGGCCCGTTGAACATGCTGGGCATGCCGACTGGAGGGGCAAGGACACTGGGTTGAGGTGACTGGGTGAGGTGAGGGTTTGGAGGTGGCATAAAACGCGGGCCTATATCCGGCCTGAGGGCTAAGGGCAGCAGTGAGGTGCTTTGCGGCTCCGTTTTGACGGGAGGCGAGGGCACCGATGGGGCCAGGCTCGTCGATGGAGAAGGCACGGAAAGAGGCGAAGGGCCAGACATCTGGGGGAAGGCTGCCGGACCCGAAGGTGCTGGGGATGCAGACATAGGTCTCGGGGGAGGTGTCCCCCGAGCTGCGGCCATGGGAGCAAACATGCTGGGGCCGGGGATTCCAGGAGACATGGACTCGGGTCTTGGGGCAGATAGCGGCCGTGGTGGGATGGCGGCTGGTGCTGTTGGCACCGATACTGGCACTGGCATTGTGCTAGGTGCGAGCGCAGAAACAGGTGTGGCTGTAGGTGCGGCGCCTGTTGGTACTGATGGTGATGGCTGCTCAGTGGTCGTCGGCCTAACACTCGGTTGCTCAGTCGTAAGTTTCTCACCCGTGGGTTGCCCGTGAGGCTGCCCAGTCGTAGGTTGCTCGACAACAGTTTGCCCAACGATAGGTTGCCCAGTCGTAGATTGCGTGGTCGCCGTCTGCTCTGTCGTCGATTGTCCGGTCGCAGGCGGCCCCGATATAGATTTGTCAGACGTCAGCTGCTCAGTTGTCGGTTGCTCGGTGCTCGCCTGCTCCGTGACGCGCTCAAATAACTCAGTCGGTTCTTCCTTGGGGCCTGCTGGCTCTCCTGGCGTTTCTGGTACAGGTGGCAGACTGGGACCTTCCTGCTGGACCGTGGGTGTGGGCTGGGCCGTCTCCGACGATGCTGCCGCCTCGGTCTTCGGGCTTCCAGTGGCCACGGTGGTAGCAGTCGAGACAGCCGTGGATGGCCGGTCAGGCTTGGGGCTCGGTGCGGCCGTGTTCGCGGCCGTGTTCGCGGCAGTTGACGTGGCGGTAGATGGGCGTTTCCGCTTTGGCTTCTCCTCGATGGAGACCAGCTTGCCAACGTTCTTCAGCTGGGTCTCGCTCAGGTCGACTATGCCACTCCACATGGTGACAACAGGGCCCTCCAGCCTGCGGTTGTTCAGCGCCGCCAGCTTTGCTCGCCGCTCTTCCTCGCGCACTTTCTCGGCCTCCTCCCACCTGTTCAAGCTCTTTGCGTTCCTCTTCTCCACGATTGCAGCCTCCGCCAGCCTCTCCTCCTGGGTCATTGGCGGCTTCTTCATGGCCTCGAGCTTTTTGGCCTTCTTCTCCATCTGCTCCATCTGCTTCTTCCGCCTCTCCTCGCGCTCGACCATCTGATTGTGCAGCTGCTCCTTGCTCAGCTTTGTTGTCTTCCGGTCGGAGGATCGCGTGGGCATGTCGGCGGCCGAGGGCAGCCAGCTCGCTCGCTCTGACTTCTTCTTAGGCCTCGGCTTGGGCGGCTGCGGAGCAGTGCTGCCAGTCGGGGTGGCCGGCTGGCTGATGCGGACCTTCTTCCTAAACTTCGCGGGGATGGCTTCCTGAGCCTTGCGCTTGCGGGCGGCGAGCTTCTTCTCGCGCTCCTTGCGCTGTAGCTCCTTCTCGCCCTCGTCCTCTGCCTCGGCCTCGTTCTCGTCCTCGTCGTCGGACGAGTCCATCTGCGCGTCGGAGCCGTCATCCTGGCCCTTGTCGCTGAAGCCGACGTCGTCCTCGTCCTCGGCGAACAGGAGCTCGAGGTCCGAGTCTTCGTCGGCGGGCTCCTCGTTGGCAAGCATCGACTTCATGCGGTTGCCGGCGGTGGACCGCTTCGTGCGCGCCGTGGCTAGCCATTCCACCTGGGGCGCGGGCGAGTCGCCCGAGTCGCTGTCGGAGTCGCTGCCGGTGGCATTACTGTCTGCGTCGCTCAACGGCTCCGGGGCGGGGGAGGGTTGGTCTTCGGCGTCGGTTGCCATCGCGCTCGTCATGTGCCCATTACAGGCCGGTGGGAGTCGAACAATAAGTGGAGAATTGGGTGTTTGTCTATTGTATCATGGTGGACCGCTGAGAATCGCTAGGTGGTGTCACCTCTGAGTGCTTGTCGTCGAGGGTTAATGTGTGGCGTGGCGCGTCGTCGCGTTCTTTGCCGTAAGTGGTCTTGGTGTCTGTTTTGGGGCAGTTGGGATCTGAAAAAGTTGACAATTCCTTACCGGGAAGATGGGCGCTGAATCATAGCCTGCAAGAGTGACATGGGTCGAGAGCATAGGCTCTTCTTAGCATGTGACATCACGCTGGCAGGGCTGAAGCCGGGGCGGCTCAACCCCCTGTAGGCGGGTCCATTGCAGGCGCCATTAACACGTCTCGCGACCCACGTTGGTCGTCTTTTCTTTTGCCAATCCTATGCTGATGATATGGGATATTTCTTGGGATACGTAGGCAATTTGACTAAAGCTAGGGGCAGGAGACATATCATAGTCCTCAATCAGAAACATCTCAGACCGGCCATTATTGAACTCGACTTCCATTACGGCATACTGTTGTACGACCTCGCCTCCTAACATGCCATACTAACAGCCCATACACACTCAAACCTCAGAGCATCAACCACTGCATCTCACTGTAGCCACGCCTCCTCAAGCTCCTTTTTCTCGCCAGCGACTTCGACCTTCACAGGCTCCGCCGCAAGCACGACAACAATCATTCGGACCCAGTCCCCAGTGCGGTTAGCCAGCCTGCCACGACAGAAATAGAACCCAGTCAGCAATTCTCTTCAAAGATACAGCACTGCGCTCATTACCCTCGAGGGGGCGGGCATCAGGAAAGACAGGTAGGTAGGTAACTCACGCGTGCATACACCCCCTCTGGGCCACCACATCCCCGGCCCGCGCAACCGTCTCCTCCACCCTGTCATACGTGCCCTTGCCGTCGACGACGTCAAAGGCCGCTGGCGGCGTCAAGACCGTGAGCTCGCCGCGGAGGACGATCACGTAGTCTGTCGAGGGCGTGCGGTGCTGCAAGGGCGACATCACGCTGGTCAGCTTTTTATCTCTCTCTCTCTCCCCCGTCTTTCTCGTGTGCTGCCGTGGGAAGGCGTGGGAGCAGGTCATACATACCATGGGGCTGTCAGAATTCGGCGCAAGGTCGAGGTAGTAGATGTTCACACCGCCTGGCAGGACGATCCCCAACCCGGGCACGGTGTCTAGTTTAGGCTGGCCTCTGTGAAATATGAAATGTGTTAGTGTACTTGTTCTGCACGGGGGTTGCTTTTGCGCGTGGAGCTGCTGAAACCTACGCTCCGTCGTTCGAGGCGGGGATGGCCGTGTGAGTCGCAATCGGCGCCCTGTTGAAGATGGGCATCACGGAGACGGGCTCAAGGGTGTTAACGAGGACTTTGACCCCGGGCTCTGCGTGGTCTGCCCTGCTCTCTGCCTGGTTGGAGACCAGGAGCCTTCGGGGGTTGGGGAATGAGGATGCCATCTTGCTTCCGAAGGTTGCGGCTTGACGATGTCTGGAGAAGTTTCGCTTGGTGGTGTTGGTCTGGGTGACAATATGTGTGAGATAGACTTGTTCAATATCTTATACGTCCTACAAGATATACTTTATATTCTCCGTGTTTACGCATGTGCTGCTTCACAGCTGCGAAACTCCAAGCGGCTTCAGGGCGAAGCCATTCCTACGATCCTTCAAGCGTGCCACATTTCAAAGCATCTCTACCGCACTGTTGTATCCGCGTTTCTGCAATCCTTCACAGTATAGTGTCATGATAAAACTAGCTGAATCTTTGGTGTCTTCGAAGCGGCCTGTGATGACAAAATAAGCAGCTTGGTAAGCTGGCACTAGGTAATCACCCTCATAAGCTGAGCGCTAAGGATCTTGAGGGGATCCACTCGCGACCACGGGCATGGCCTGGGCTGAAGTAAGCATGGAATTTTGGAATATTGTCCACCCGTTGGTGAGGAAAATGATACAGAGTTGGCTTGAGATTTAGGTCTGAATTGTAAGGATCTGATTTGTGAAGCTCATATCGCTATACATTCCAACAGGGTACGTAGCCCAGGTCCTGTACACCTGGAGGTTCTCCTCGGGCCCTTGTGCTCTATCGCAGCAACCACTTGTTGCACAAGCAACGTCGTTGCAGATGAAAGTTGCGATGTCAGACCGGCGGTCTACCTCAGCCCACTCAGAGTAGTCTCCACATCCCTGAGGCTATCCTCGAGCGACTCATCATGAATCTTGACGATCTTGTCCATGAGCTGCTCCACGATCCCAAGCACGGCACTGATCGAGTGGACATATCGCCTCCGCATCCCAGAGTGGGTGTTTTCCATCAATGCCGTGACGAGCTGCAATAAAGCAACCTGGAACTCGTACAAAACCGGCGGCTGCTCGGCGTCCGGGACATCCCACGCCGCAACCGCGGTCACGACCGCCATCCACGCCTCACGGCTGCCAGGGCTCTCGCGCTCCACGATGGGAATCAGCACTCGTACAATCTCGATTCCCCTGGCTGCCTCATCCTCGCTGCTTGCGGACGAGGTAGAGCGCAGGATAGCGAGCAGATCCTGCGTGAGGACCTCCCAACCGTTATGGTCCAGCAACGAGGCAGCACCGTCCTCGAGGGCGGTCGTCCCCTCTAGAGCAACAAGAACTGGTTGCCTGAAGTCGAGGCGCGCCCCGTCCTCGGCGCTGGACCTGTAGAGGTCCATGAACATATCGGTAAGCCCGACGGCCTCCTTCCTCAGCGTGTCGTTGTCGTCCTCGCGCAGCCAGATGGCCAGCGCCCTGACGGCGGCGAGTATGAGAGGGTCCTGGCTGGCGCGGTCGATTTTCGAGTCCCATGCTAGTGTGAAGTGAGAGCCCCGTGATGTGTTGGCGGTGCCCAGCCGAGCGTCTGGGTGCAGGCCCATGGCGCCTGCTTCTGCGGCGTCCCATCGGTCGCGCAGGTACTCCATTGCGAGGGACAGGGTTTCTGCGATTGACTGCCGTAGTTTGAAGAGGAAGTCTGGAGCCATTATGAGCGATGATATGGAGTTTTCGGCGGTCTCATCTTCTAAGAAGCGGACGAGGAAGCCGATGAAGGCTGAAACAAGATCAAAGGCTGATGCAAGTCGTTTGGATGTGCCTTCATATTCAGGGCTGTTTAGGTGGCCGAGCAGATTTGGGAAAGATGAGCGAAGGTCAACAAGTATCAAGTTGACCAGCAGATATGGGAACGGCTTCTCTGACTTCCCCTCATCTGTGAAGAGCAGCCTCGATGCCTCGGCGGGATAGATCTGAAGTAACGAGGCAGCGAGATTTGTGTAAGCGGCACGGCCTGCTGCTGTTGGTTTGCTAGTCACAAGGTTGCGGATGAAGCCCGTGATGGTCTTCAACCAAGACGGGTCTCGAGGTAAGCACTATGGAAGAGTCAGTTGCAAGCAACGAGACGAGGTTGCGGCTTGGGCCACTCACTTGAGGGTCGAGTCTCCGCAGAAGCTCGGCGAGAAAGGCCAGCAGCGTGACGGCATCTGTCCCCTTGAAGGAAGCAATCAAGCTCTGGATGACTTTATCAATCTTAGACTTCATAGAAGCGGCATCTTCCGTGAAGGTGGCAGATTGTGAGTAGGCATAGAGGAAGATATCCAGTGCGAGAGGTTGCGAGGGAGCGATCTCGACGAGAGCGCTGACGTCGTCCATGGCCACCAACTCCTTGGCCCCTTCTTCCCGGCTGACAAGGGTCAACAGAGTCTGAAGTACGAGCTTGATTGTTTCATCGGAGCTGTGATAATGTATCAGTGAAGGCCTGAGGCACAGAGAGGACACACGACCAACCTGTGCAGTATCGCCGCCACCAGAGCTGGTGTCCGGCCGACCAGACTCGCTTCCTTCTTAGAGTCATCTGGGAGGAGCACCGAGAAGATGTGGACGACGGCAACGGCAATGTCGATCATGTCCCTGGCGTCCTTGGGCGATGGGCCCTGCTTGGCACCGCTCCTCAGGAGGCGGTCCAGGAACTTTGGCGAGACGCTGTGCCACAGTGTCGTGACGGCTTCCTCATCTTCTCGGAGTTGTGGTGAGTTGTCGAGGACAGACTTTAGAAGTGCGAGGCCGACAAACCTTGAAGTGTCGTTCTTGGTCTTGAGGAGATCCTGGATCCTCTGTATTGTTACGGCTGCCTCGGCGTCGCTGCTGGTGTTGACGCTGCTGTTCGCCTCTTGCACCTGCTCAGCTTGGGACGAGGCTTCCGCAGCCATGGCGATTGATAATACGAGCCCTATCCACCCAGCTATGAACGATGTTCAGTACTGCCGAAAGCCCGGGTCGAAGAATGTGATCATGTGCCTTCACCCACGCTGCGTTTGTAGTTGAAGTGTTGATAGGGGTTTATGAAAATTTTAGTGACGTAAGGGGGCCGCTATCTGTAGAAAACGAAACGTTACCCCCCCCTAATCAGTTTATTAGCAAATCCCCCTCCATACTAAATTCGCTACTAAAATATAAATTCCGCGCTAATATATACAGTATTAATAACCTTAATACTATTATACCCTTAATTTAATAATTTAAAAGTTATTATAATATAATTAATATATATATTAATATAAATATTAAAATTCTATTTATATTTAAACCTTTTACTATTAAATTAATAGCTATAAATTAAATTTTATTATAATAGAATAATAATTTAATAATATTAAAAAAGGGTTAAAATAATAAATATTATTACCTTTAATATACCCTTATTATTATTATTAAATATTATTAAACTAAAATAATAAGTTTTTAAAATTT